>JAECUM010024120.1:0-43631 GCA_016617855.1 Megalonaias nervosa
TTTCCACTAAAGCCACTTCCCAATGGGCTTCGTTATCTAATTGGATGGCCTGAGGTAATCTGACCGTGTAACAGCATAAGGTGTTTTTGGGAAACACCTCCATGGAATTGTCACTGGGTAACGTCAAGTAAAATTGGTTATTCATAATTCCAGAGTTCTAGTGTCCGAGGGGTCGATGGAAGTCAGAGGAGTGTCTAAAAGAGGATTTTGTTGTGATTGGAATGGTGACTGTTGGGAGGGGGACTGACGTTGGACGCAAAACTCCCGCTGTTGTTCCTGTTAGAGGAATATTTCAGGGACGGATTGGGGAGAAGGTAACCAATGCAACTGCTAATTACAATGGTCCACAATTGTTTGTCTCCTTGTTGCAAACACAAATTGGCAATGGCAGCACCGATGACACAGTACACCACAAAGATTTGGCAGAAAAAGACGATTTGCGTTTTAGGCACACGTTCTCCACACCACATGTACAAGGGTTGCTTTTGTAGATCTTGCAGAGAAGAACTGGGGGAAGAAGTGGTCACTGCAGTACCTGAGGCTGTGTTGAAGGGCATGATGGTCACTTCTTTTTATAGTCGATGATTTGCGAAGCGTCGATCCAAGAGTCAAAACTGGGAGGATATCCTTTCCAACGCACTTTGACTTTTCTGACACGTCGTTTTCCTATCTTTCGGGTTCTTCGATCGAGAATGCTTTCTATCTCGTACACGTCGTCTTCTTCTTTGGTCACACGTTGTAACTCGGGCAAGTAAAACGTTCCTTTTGACACTTCCCAGTTTATGTCTTCCAATTTATAGACGGGAGGATGACGGCCACGCACTCGTTCAGTGACACGAAACAATTCGGTGGTCCAGTTGGGTAAGTAACCTTTGTCGAAAGTTGGGTGCGCATTGGCTTTGCCAATGGGCGCCCAATCTCCTGCTGCCAACACTCCACCTTTCTTGGAGACAGTCACCGTCGGGGACGTACCAAACATGCGCTCGAAGACGGTCACTTCGTTGTCGGCAGTCACTTCTTAAGGGGCACGTCATATGCTCCGATGGTAAGATTGGTTGTACGCTTGGAATTGGTGATGTAAGATGTCGATAATACTTGAGAGTGTGTTGATGCGTAAAATATGCGTTCTTTGAAAGTGCGTTGAAAACGTTCCACGATGCTGGCTTTGGTTTCGGGATTCTCGGTGGTGAAAAATGAATGTCACGTTTCTTCAATTCTTTCTGGAAAGCTTGGTTCAGAAATTCGGTACCTTTGTCGGTTTGCCATCGAAGAGGGTGACGCCGACTTTGTTTCAACACCAGTTTGAGGGCTCGCACTAACTCACTGCTCGATATGGAAGTCAATGGCACGACCCAGGCAAATTTGGAAAAGACGTCGATTACACAAAACAAATATTTGTAGCCGCGATTGTAGGCGGCCAAATGAGAGACATCGGCTAAATCGGCTTGCCATTGATGATCGATACCCTCCACTCGTGTGAGACTTCTGGAAAATTTTCGTCGCATGGGTTTGTGTAAGGCGTACGTGGCTTGTTCTTGTAACCATCGTTGCACTTGAGGTAAATGGACAATTTGCAGTTGAGTTTTGGCAGTACGATACAATTTCTGAACTCCACTGTAACCTGCAGGATGGGATGGATCGTAGTAAATGCTGGCTGACACCTTCTCCATTTTTTAATAAGTTATCCACTCTTCGCTGATGCTACTCTGGATGGGGTGAAGGGGTGGTTTAGAAACGGCTTTACGTGTCCGATGTGCCACGGGAGTAGAAGTCGAAGGTAGTAGTGGTGGTGGTAGTTGTGGCGGTAATGGGTTGCTTTGGTCTTCTTTTCTTTTTTCACTTCTGGTTTCCCTTCTTTCTTTTTGACTTCTGTCGAAGGAGGAGTGGACAACATCTTTTTAACCCAAACGTTAAGTTCTTCTCGTTGGGGTGTAGGGGAAGGAGTCAACAAGGACGCTGCAATCTTACTAGGGATGGGAGCTGCTGACGGTGTTTGAAAGACTTCTCGTGCCTCTTCTTCCTCAGATATTCGTGAGGCTCCATCTCTCTTGACCACTGGGGGTGGTGGTGGTGGTGGTGGACTTTTCATCAGAGTCTTAAAATCTTTCAGAGTGGGTAGAGCTGTTTCGTCTAAAGCTTTCTGGTGAAAGAGTTGCAGTCGTTGCAACAGTTGGCCGTAGCGTTGCTATTTTTTCGTTTCTGACAAATCGCTACGATACATCAATGATTGCAATTCGTGTTGTAACTGGGACATCTCGGTCAAATGAGGATTGGGAGGTAAATGCGGGGTCCGTTGTTCTTGCCAACGATGGTATTCCATCCATCGTTTGTAAGGTATTAAAGCTAGTTGTCGTCCTTCCATCGGATTTCAATGGGCACGTCTGAGATTGTTTGACTCCAGAGGTCTCCTTTTATCTTTTTGGACCTTTTTATCTTCATTCCAGGATTCTTCCCATCGTTCCCAATACTCCTTTCAGCAAGGGGCCTCTTATTGTTCCCAGCAAGGGTCCTAACAGGGGTAAATTCCTCCGCGTTGCACCAACATCTTTTTCTTTTTTGACGAATGGGAATTTTCTTTTGGACCATTTGGCGATGAACGTGTCGATGTTTGGCTAAGCATTCTTTCTGAAGTTTAGACAAAGGTATCGTGCCTTTCAAGACATTCGCTCACCGTATCGATGACATCTTTGGACGCGGTTTGAATGAGTTATTTTTCGCATTGGTGGAGGAATTTTGGGCAGGACGGACAACATGTCCCAATGTTTGGCTAAACGAGGAGGCAGTCCTTTTCTTTTTCCTTTTCCTTTTTGGACAGACGAACGACAATGATGACGGTGTGCACGTCTTTGAAGGGACATCTTTGGGCGTTCAGGAGCAGAAAAACTCTGAATCTATCGTTTACCTCGGGTCTTTTTTCATACTGGAATGAGTAGCCACTGATTGTCTCGTCGTATCATTTTCATTGCAGGCATCACACGTCGTGGAGGGGTTCGCAACGGACTCAGTCGGGACAGTTCTTGCTTGGACAAATCCAGTAAACTCTTTAACACACCCGACCTCTCTTGGACTTTGATTTTGGGGGCAGGTACTTTGTGAGCAGCGGCCAGTGCCGCTAAAGAGGAAGAAGGTGTCACCGCTGGAGGAGAAGTTTTTGGAGACGCGGGTTTCCAATTTTTCATCACATTAGAAAAGACACGTGTCAAATCGGGTTTGGCAGGCATCATCAGCAACGGAGAAGTGGAAGAACCTGAGGCTACTGGAGACGCAGTCACCGATGCGGCAGGTCGTGGTTTGCGAATGTAAGGTTGCGTTCTGGCAGCAGTACCTCTCTTGCGGGTAGAAACTGTGTGTGAGACAGACCCAAAGTGACCGAGGATTTTATAGATTTTTTTGGTTGTTGTTGTTGTTGTTAAGTCGTCGACGGGGACGTGTACACGACAGACCCTCCGTCTTTGCATCAGTGGTGATACAGATGGGTACGAAATCGCAAATAATCGGGGGTGGTGGGTTTTAAATCCACGAGTAAATAAGCGTGTGGGGTTTGAGTGGCATCGTCGTACGCATGAGTCAAGCCAAGGCGTTCCGAACTGTTTGGCTAAGACTTGCACTTGCGATTTATCTCTAGGGCTTTTAAAGAAGACCACGTAATGAGCATTGAGACTGATGGTGCGATGGGCGTTTATTTGTTGAAACACATTTGAGTGATGTAAATGATACTGGCATTACTATGATGCCCTCTGCGCGTAAACCAGCGTTTAATTTCTTCTTCGTCTTCTCCTAACATGTTGTCGAAGATGACCAGATGGGTTTGACTGGGATCAGACACAATCGCGTCGTCTTCGTCAGGAATGCCTTCCACAAAGACGATGGAATCGCCTTGAATTTCTCGCAAAAGGCTGTACTCCGATTTCCACTCTTTGTAATACCACACGATTCGTTGAGGTGGACGATCGATCAAATGATGTTTATGTTCGATCAAATGTTTGACAAATTCGGTTTTGCCTGAACCGCTAGGTCCGGTAATGAGCATGTTAAAGGGATGGCGAAGATACAAGGCTTCTCAACTAGCACGATCTAAGTGTTCGTCGATGACTTTGAAAGTGGAGGAAGAGGGATCAGAGACAGTAAAGGTAGCCAAAGTACTGTAAAGGAATGTCACTTTTGACACGAAGACAGACAAGACAAGAGATTCTATGCCTTTCTCTGGAGACGGTTATTGCCATCTTTAATTGTGAAAAAAAAAATAGATTAAATGGTTAAGCACATGAATAAAAGACACATCAAAACGATCATAGTGGAATATAAACAAGTCTCTGTACAAGATTTTTGGTGAGCAAGATGTGGTATCGTAGGGACAGTGTGTAATGATCTTAGGGTCTCTACACTGTGCAGTTACACATGGTCCTCCCCGAATGGCCTTTCGGGGATGTCAATGATGGTCCAGTCCTGTCCTGAAGGGAGTGGTTCTTCTTCTTATGGTACTGACACTAACACAGGTTTAAAAGTTACTTTTTTCACTGAACGTTTTAATTTTTTAGGATGACAAATCTTGGGCATAGTGTGCCACTTCTTTTGTCCAAGCCTCGAAACCCCATCTTTTCCAGTCACGTACATCTTTCCAGTGAATGTGTAAGTCACAAGCTACACACACACATCATCGTATACGTATTCAGTACCTAAAAGTTGACGAATCTTTCTTTCCTGAAGAGGTCTAGAAGTATCGAGATGAAAGCGCAAAGCTTTTAACAGAATGAGTCTCTCGTGTACAATTAAAGGGACCACTTTCATGTTTTGGGTGGTATGTACTGTTCGCAAAGAGTCCACAAGGAATCGACCGGTAAACTAAATCCCAGAAAGCAAGTCTCTAAGACACACACCACACGTCGACCCAATTCAATGGACACAGTTCTCGTAAAATGCGTTCGTAATCCTCCACCGTTTGAATATTGTCACTGATTTCCTTCCACGGAATCTGTTGTATCACGAATGATAAAGGTCGTGGCATGGTAGTCCGTTTTTATACCTCTTTATGTCGGAGGCAATAAGTGTACTTTCTGCAAAGAGATGATCGTACTCCAGTGGCGAATCTAAATTGTTTAGTCACTAACTTGCACATCACACACCGTTCAGAAGTGTTCTCTTGAACTAAGTTTACATTGTGAAAAAGATTTTGTTAACCCTCTAACTCTTCTTCTGAATTCGTTGCAGTAAGTCTACCTTGTAATAAAAAAGTCAGTAACAAACCAATCCTTCTCGCCCACCAGTAGTTGGTTGATCAATGTCTGACCACTGGAACACTTCATCAGAATCAATCCTCTTATAGCATTTAGGTACCAGTGGTTTAAACATCGGTGACGTAACGGATGCAATTGTTCTTTGCGTTTCACTTGTATTTTGACCAACTCCATAGGCAAACCACGAATGTTCTCTTGTAAAGTATTCATGACCATGTCAGTCAAACATTTCTCCTAGAGCGAAAGTGACGGATGTATTGAGTAATTTCTGGCCACTGCCATTCCAGGAAACGGTCAAGAGTGTCATTAAAATCTTCTAGAGTAAATAGTCTAAAGCGGAATATTCGGAAGAACGCACACTTGATCCAGAGAAATCCGACTTGTTTGTTGACTTTTGTCAATTTCCTCTTGTGAAGTTCTCGACAAAAAAGTTCCTCAGTCACCAATTGAGATTTTGCTCTGACACGTCCCTGCCAAATTTCCTTGTAGATCTTCTCTTGCAATTCGTTTGGTAATCTTTGAATATTAATTTTTAAATGGGGTTTAAATACTTGTCTAGGTGTTGTCCAACGTTTGACTCCTAGCCAAGCTGGTTTCTTAAACGACATGGTAGCCACTTCAATGACGAGGTCCCACTAAAGGTAGGTAGTGACAATCCGGAGACCATCGAGCATGTTCCAGGTAAGCGGAATCTTTCTTCTCCCACTCGTGAAGTGACACACCGCAACTGAATCACTTGACTTTATCCCCTTCGTCCAAGTAGATAAATCCGGCTCTGGCTAATTCTTCGGGTGTAGGTCCTCCCATATATTTTGGCCATTCTCCTCGGAAGGTTTGGAATCGACTTTCAAAGTCGCAGTATTCAGACAATCGCACAGAGAATGAATATTCATCTTTCACAGGTTCATTTCGATGAGGGTACGGTGAAATCCGCAGGAGTTTGCTCAGTTTTGGATGACATCCGTAGGGTGGTAGCCGCATGGTTTCATAATGATGACATCCACCATAAAAACCAGTAAAGTGAAAAGATGTACGATGACGAGTGGCATCACTTTCACATCCGTCAGGTTTGACACGCACAGCATCATTTTCCATGGTAGATATGGTAGCAGTAGTCATAGCAAGGTTCCCATGATGTGGTACTGAATCGTTATGGTCACAGAGTACGGCAACCCTGCAATCGCAAGGCATAGCATCGCACTCGAGTTTGCTCTCGCTTGATACTTGCTGTTTGAAAGGATTCATCTTTTTCGCTTGGTGTTGTTAGTTACAATGAACTATTGGTTTTGGACGTTGTCGCTTTTTATATGTTGGCCAATATCGACATGTCCGTACGGTAAAGTGAAGTGATTGGGAAGCCGCACTCGCTTCTAGTACACAATCTGATAGACTTTTTCCATGGGCCGACTGACGATTTGGTGTGTGGGTAAACGTACAATCTTGTGAGGTTCGTAGGTGGTCACTTTAAAGTTTCCATCCTCTCCAGACTGCAAGACTTCTCTCAATACGCCAAAGTTCACCACTTGAACAAGGTCGGTCTTGGTTGCACGTTTCGGCACAAGTACGGCACAAGGGAAACATCAATTTTTCCTTGGTAATGATGTGGTAAAACGAGATGGTACAAGTTCATGGGAGGCAAGACTTTGCATTTGATCAATCCTTCGTATTGTTGAATGTTGTCCAGGTCAATGTGTTCCTTCAGCAATTGTGGGTGCCCTGCGGGAAAGTGACAATATTTGCACACGTCTAAGTGTTTGATTTCTTCTCCTTTCTCCTCGTCGGCTTGGTATAGCAAACATGTGGCATTCGTCCGTCCTCCTTACAAGCTGTCCCTCGGGTTCAGTGGGTCGACCAGCTTGTAACTTTCCACGATGCGCTTAAACTCGGAATCATTTTTGAAACGGTGATCGTACTCGTGTTCCCACATTTCCACCACTTGGTATCCTTGCTCTCTAACTTCAAGCGTCGCTGACAAGTGGCCTGGTATAAGTCTTTCATGGTCCGTTGTAAAAACTGATTTTTAGTGCCTCGTTGAGGGTAACAGATGGGACATCCGTGAAATAAGCATCCGTTAAATTCGTACACAATCTTGGGGTTTTCTAAGTCCCAACCATCCACTGAATACCTTCCGATGGTTTTTTTGGCCTCCTCCGTTGCGGGCGTGTTGGATCCATTTGTTTTCCTTGTCGCACAAGTAATGTAACCAGCGTAGGCTTCGACCGAATATTGGCGTTTGACAAAGTTCGTCGTTTGAGGGCTTATGACAGCCAGTGTGTTTTCGGGCATGATTCGTTGACGGTACACTAAGGAACACGCTTTGGCAATGGTGCAGGCTTCTTTCAAAGGATCGATCCCTCCGTGCTCCATGAACAGTTCTCAGTTTTTCCACAGCAACTCCGTAAAATTTCCACGTCGGAACAACAATACTTTAACATTTCTTCCTGAAAGTCGAAGGGGTCCGAGGCGTGAGTCTGGTACCAAGCGTAGAAAGCTTCTCGTTGTTCGGTACGCATGTTGTCGGGGTCGTAGTAGTGAGCCTCAGGCAAATGGGGTTGAACGGTGTGTTGATTGGCTTCGGTATTGAAAACGTGTGGAAAATAGACTTTGACCATTTCTGTCATTCCAAACGTTTTAGGCATTCGATTCAAAGGCATGGCCAAGTAACTCATCGAATCTTTAAACTGCACTTGTTCCACTTGCATGGAAATGATTTTGGCTCCGTTCAAAGTCACTTTAGGACGTTCGGTAATTTGTTCCGTATAGTATCTGAGAAGAAATTGTCAATCGTATCCGGAGAAATTGTGAGCCATCACCGGGGAATGGCGATTACAATCTCCTTTTTGTTATATGTCCTCTTGGCTCCACGTCTCGTCGATGGGGTCTAAGATCCATTGGGCGAAATCGGCTAGCGTGTTCGGTCCCCGAAGGATTTTTCATGTCCTCCAGGAATTTTGCTGCAGTGAGGGCAATGACTAAAGATAGGCTCTTGGATGCACTTCTCGCACGCTCGATGAGCCACGCAGAAATTAGGATTGTGAATTCCGGTCTCTTGCATGCATTCGAAATCGAAAAAGATGAAATTGCCTTTCTTCTGGTCTTCTTCCTCTTCCTGTTTGGAATGGTATTTTTGAATGTAACATTCGTGTTCCAAGTCCACGATTTGGCGACAATTGTGACATCGTTTCTTTCCTGAACATACGTGCGCCTTGGCACTGTTGGTACGTATGCCTTGTCCAGAAGTAGGGCACAATCTCAGGAGTTGACAAGCACTTTTCTGCTGTGAATCTTGCGTGTTCAAATGTTGTTGGTAACAGGTCGGACTGACAAACGTGCGCTGGCAAGCTGGGCAATGCACTTGTTCTTGTCCTTCGTCAAGACAGGGTTTAGAGGTTAAACATCCCTCACATTTCGAGCCGCAATGCTTGTGTTGCTCCCGATTGTTATAGCCATAGTCACATTTCTCACAATAATAACTGTATCCCAGGAATCCGGTGATACTGGTAATGGTATCAGAATGTTCATCGTGAAGATATACGTAAACGTATTTTCCGTCTTTAAATGATTTGCCTCGAAATAACAGAGGTCCACGCACGTCTTGAGGGTACACTTTCAAGGTGTAGCGTGGAGCCAAAACGTCTTGCAACTTTTGCATTTCAGGAATGCCGCAGGGTGTCTTTGGATATCCCCGCTTGCTGTAACAGCAGTTCTTCTTCTCTTCGTTGTTTGGCTAGGTCCAATTGTTGAATAGTTTCCAGGCTCTTTTCCATTCTGCCGTGTCGTTCTTGTCGGCATACGTTCGTCCCACCACCATGGCACTAGCTAAACACATCTGGTATTGAGGGTTGTTAATTCGAACGAGGCTCTTTTTGGTGCTGCGAAGGTCGTCCACCAATAACGCCTTTTTGCGTCCGGTCCCTTGGGGAAGAGATACGTGGGTCAAGAACAGTGTCGCTTTTCCATCGGTGATGTGAAACTTGTCGTTGGGTTGTTGCACGTGTTGAATCTTGTCGATGACTTTGGAAGGTATCAATTGTGACGGGCTGCTAAACTCGATCCAAACGGGGGACTGCAAAGTGTCGTGGAAAGTCTCAAGCGGTCGTCTTCTTTGGTTTCACATTGCTGTTTCAGTGTGGTTAACAAAGAATCCCACACATCGGTGATGAACCCTCTGCTTTCTCCAGCGGTACGTCGTTACTTGAAATCTTTAAACTTCACCGTGTACGTGTAGGCCGTGGTTCTAAATTTTCAAGAGGAGCGTTTGTCCGTCTCCTGAATGTGGTAATACTTTCCAGGGTTTACTGGTGGTGATTGCGGACTTTCGTTTGGTGTTAACTCTCTGGGTCTAGATTCTGGTTCACTCATCTCATCTTCAAAATCGCTGGCATGAACTTGAGCCAAGACTTCAGCTACTGTGCGAGGCGATAAATCACGTTTCTGCCTCTTACTTTCTTCTCCTTTCTTCACGAAATGATGCGATCGTTTCATCTTGACTGCAAAAAGTCAAATGACTACATTTGAAACGCCATCGTCACCTTTATATCCATGTCAGACCAGTGTATATATAAAGGGCTAGTGTCTTCCCTCCCAGTATTCATTTCACTCTCAAGCCGACCAGCACGGTGGAAGAACACACGCAGATCGAATTTCTGATCAGAGCTTTGCGAGGTGTCATACGAAAGTTTTCTTCATACAAGCCGACGGACTACTCCCCCTCCTTTCGAGATAAAAGTCAAGATACTTGCTATATCTGTCAGAAGAAAGGGCATTGGGCTACATATTGTCCAGGCCGTCAAAAAAGCAAGACCAGTGTCAAAAGAGACAAAAGTCAAGATACCTGTTATCACTGTCAAGAGAAAGGACATTGGTCTTCAGACTGCCCTTAGAAACAACAGGAGCACGAGGAAGAAGAAGAGGCGCCCTCGGTAAAGGAAGAACCCCAACACGTCCAGAAAGAGAAGAGAAGAAAAGAAGACGAGAAAACCGTGAGGAAGAAGAGGAGGTAAAACCTGTGAAAGTGAAGAAAATCAGAAAACAGAGAAAGAATGAAAGAAAAAAGACATAGAAGAAGTCTATGAACTTTTTTAAAGTGTTGTGTTGTGTTGTGAATTGGATTGTAAAATTTGTACCAGAATAGACCAGACAGAAAAAACGTAAGTGTCTCATGGTTTTGATTTTTTTTTAATAAGGCCTACACTCACGCACTCACACACGTACATCATAGAGTTGAAAAAGGGATTTTGAGTTTTAATTGACTGAGGCAAAATGAATACTATCTCTTTTCGAAAGAAATGGGTGGCCCTGAAAAGGACCGTTTGATGTTTTTTTCTTTTTTAAACCAAACTCAGGAACGAGAAGCAATCAGCTTAAACTGCCTTAAGTCTTTGCCACGGCCAAGGCCAACTTCTGGACCTGCTCCTGTCGATGATTGGGTAGAAATCACTGGGGTTGGTATCTCGGGTGTACTAACAGGGTTGGACTGTTTGGCTCGGGAAGGTCTTTTTCTCTTGGGTCGTAATAAAGAAGACTTTCACTGTTCTCCTTCCCTCCTAAACCTTGTTTGTTCTCTGCTTATTCTTCTTCTTCCTGTCGTTTCCTTCTTGCCTCTTCTTCTCGCTGTTGCTGTTGAAGGAGAAAAGGTTGTTCTGCTTCTTGCTGCTGTTGTAAAAATTTCTCCAATACTTCTTTCTGTCTCTGTTTAAAATCCTCGACGTGTGGTAAAGAAGGAGAAGGTGGCGAAGATGCTGGTACCGGAACAAATTCTTGCGAAGAAGAGAGAAAATCCACTAAATCCCGATTGAAATCGACCTCTTCTGGAAGTTGCCCTGTGGCAATTTTGGTTACCATCGCTTGACGTCTCCACGGCCGGTGCACCCCAATTCATTGTCTTTTTTATTTCCGTCATGTTTCAAAAAACAATGTCGCATCGATTCACTGCGCACAGACGCTAGCACACCTTTATAGGGAATGTGACGTCACAGGTAGCTCTCCTCGGATTGGAAGACAGACTCCACGCAGTGCCTGAATTTTGTAACGCGTGTTTGGATTGGTGAACAATCTCAATCCGTTTCGATCCGGTCTTCCACTATAAATAAACGCGGTTCACTTCATTCCCTTCACCTATTCTCGTCACAAAATGTGGACAAACGTTGAATCCTCTACTCTCGTATTGTCGATGCTGTTCCGTACGGGCTTACCCATGTATGTTAAATCATCATGGAGAATCATCCGGATCACCGAGTAGAGCGTTTGGAAAAGAGGGACCTATGTGGAAAGACAAGGTTGTCTGAAGCGAGTCCTCATCTACGGTCCAGAGGTTAGACGAAGTTTTAGAAAGAGAAGAAGATCCGTGAGATGTTCTCTGTGTTAACGAAATGGTGTCAACATAAAAACCAACGGTCCTTTTCAGGGCCACTTCATATGCCTCGAAAAGATTTATTATTTCTTGCCTAAAATTTCTTTTTAGTTGTTATATAATTTATGTTTAATGGGTCAATCCATTGCATCGAAAAGATTTATTCTTTCTTGCATAAAATTAGTTTTAGTTGTAATATTGTATAAGTCTATGTCTCTATTGTATTTGTCTCTACCTAGGGTAGCCGCGCGTATTCAGGTCAGCCACTTGTAACATTGTTGCCAGTACCGTGACGTCACCCTTCTTGTTCCATTCCTATTGTCCCTATACAAAACCCAACTTTCCCTTGACGCTATAGTGGCTCAGGGGGGTCTTGTAATGTAGTTTCCCCTTGTCGCTATAAATTTTGACGCCAAAGTGCCCCGAGGTGTGTGTGTCTGTAATGTAATTTTCCATTGACGCTAAAGAGCCCCCATTCACTACTATTGAAGCATAACAAGACTACACATTATATATATATATATATATATATATATATATATATATATATATATATATATATATAGAGAGAGAGAGAGAGAGAGGAGTAGAGAGAGAGAGAGAGAGAGAGAGAGAGAGAGAGAGAGAGAGTTAGAGTTTAACGGCATTGGGAAGCTATAACTGTAACAGTGTTTGCTTTAGAATGTATAAACTATGTGGCAGAACATACCATAATGAATACTGTAGATCACATTTGTTTACTCTGCGTGTTGGTCGTCGAAGATGCGGATCTCTTGGCGAATAATATCGCGCTCGTGAACGATGATTTTCTGAAAATATGATAGAATCACCCGACACAGTTGTGGAAACAGACACAGAAGTAAATGAAATAATAATAAGGATTGAAGGGACTGCAGGTTCTGATCTTGGTAGAGTAAAAATTGAAATAATTTATTGATGAAATTTACAGTTAGATAAACTTTTGCCTTTATATAAGCATGTCGTCTGTGACTGAAGTAATACAAATCGCGCAACGGTGGAGAATACGAATACCAAGCCGGATGTATAAAGCAGACATTCTTGTGTTGTTAGGATAGATGATCTACACACTTGCGACGGTATAGGAATTCGCGCGTGGACATAATATACGAATACAAAGAGATGCAAGAAAAACTGACGCACTGGCATTATTAGGTATTAGAAATTCTTCCACACGTGGCTGACGATGAACAAAACCGACGCCATATTGCATCTGCTATTGCTGTCGGGGCTTCTGAGTATGTACTATTGCTACTGAGGCGGCCGCCAAAGCACAGCAATTACAACCACTCGAATTTAAGTTTCAGACGCAAAGTCGTAATTTTGAAAATTGTGTGGCCATCATTCCACACATACAAACCAGTCAAAGACGCTCGATAACTTTTATCAGATTTGATTCCAGGAAACATATCGGCGTGACAAAGCTTTGTTACCTCATGAGTTAAAGCGAATATTATTCTTCAGATGCATTTAATTATGCTGCTTAATCGTAACAAGGATGAGTTGAACGTCGTAACACCGTGAATTCACAGTGATACTCATATACTCCTGAACCGCAGACAACAAGGCTATCAATGATGACATCAACCAAGGAATCTAAATGAGTCTCGAGACATCGGATAATATAGCAAAGCACGATCAGGATGGATTCTTGACAGATGTTTGCGAGTTAAAGTGCGTATTTCCCCATACCAGCCGTTTCAGGGGTCGAGTTATATACCAATACCAGAGTACGTTCCGCCGTAGTGATTGGTAAATGTAGAAAACAATGACGAGAAATATTTTGAATGGGCAATTTTATCCGCGTTACATCCGGCGAGTATCAACACAGACCAACCGCGGAAATAACGATAACATCTTGGTGAACTCAGTTTTGGTGAATTAGAATTTCCGGTTCAGGTTAAACAGCCACACTCAAAAAGTTTGAAACACTTAGTCACTTTTAATATGTTCACTTGTATTTAGCACTAAGCAGCTTATTGCTGACTATGACTTTTATCATTTAAAATCCAGAGCTACGATTATGGCAGAAATAGATAAAAACATTCCAAAAGTACCCTATATAATGTGAGCGGACATTGAATGTCTTAAGATTCATGTGAACGACTAAATAAATACAACAAATACAACGTAATTTGCTCAACAAGTTTCATGCGGGGTATGTTACACTGTTGTCAGATGCAACTGTCAAATTGAAGCACCACTGTTGAGTCGTGGTAAGGATTCGGTAAAAGTGTTTCAGGTTGGCGTCCTCTGTAGGTGAGAAATTGTAGCTAAGGGGAAGTAAAAGCGTTGTATACTTCTATTTCGAGTAATTAAATTATTATTTCTTCTTTACACTTAATAATTTTTTTATTCTTTTTATGCGAGTATAACTACTTTTAATCATATAATGCAAGTATGATGTGAAAAGAAAATGTTAGAGTATGGCCGGTGACCTTTAAACTCAGTTGCCAAGGATCGAATCATTTTTTTCATCACTGTCTCACGAAGATATTTCAGATAAAGAGATTATGAACATACAAATAAAGTCTGGTCCCCTTTTGATTCCCAAAACACAGTTAACTATCATGATTTGTATTTGCTAACCGTTCGTGGTGTTGCCCGAGGATTGTTTTTGAAACATTTCGTGACACTGCTTTGCAGGTTTATAAGTTAGACCCCTCACATTACTTTTCATCACCGGGTATGTCTTGGAATGCACTTTAATTAAAAACGAAAATCGAGTTGGAATTGTTCACTGATATTGATATGCATCTGTTTATTGAGCACTCACTTCTTGGGGAATTTCAATGGAAAGTCATCGATACGCGCACGCAAACAGCTCAAACATAGATGGGTAGGACCCTTATGCCTGAAGCAGTTACATTTTGTATCTTTATAGCGATAATCTTTATGATTGGGCAATGATGCAACCGTTGCCTTTTGGTGGTTTGAATGGACTGATCCCGCACACATTGACATTTACAAACACGTACACGAGTATAACATCAATAGGTACTATGAATATTTCTTTGAAGTTGATATAGAATACCCTAATGAATTTCACCACATCCATATTGATTATCCGCTAGCACCAGAAGCGTTGTCAGTGCCCCGCAAGTGTACAATGGTTGACGAATCATAACGTAAATTTACTGAATGCACCGAGCTTGTCCCAAATATCTGGACTGAAAACAATTATTCTGTGCACGTACGAAATATGCAGTTGTATTTGCAATTGGGAATGAGGATTAGTAAAATCCATTGGGTACCTGGATTTCGCCACGTGCATAGATGGCCCTGTACATTCAAATTAATACGGATTTGCAAACAAAAGTCACAAATGAATTTGACAAAAGACTTCCTCAAAGTAATGAAGAATTCTTTATTTGGCAAGACGATGAAAAATTTACGAAAGCGAGTTCGAGTCGACCTTTCCGTGATTGGGAACAAGATACGCTTTGATGGCTCATCGTGGACCTGGCATTTGAAGCCCGATAGATCTTTAATGGTGGAATTGTTGCCATTCATATTAAAAATCTAAACAAAAGCTGAGAAAACCTATCTATGTTGACCTCCCTGTGCTAGACTAATCTGAAATGCTCATATAAGAGTTTTATTTCGACAACATTAAATCCGTTTTACCATGATATTGTCAAGATGCACTACACGGACACTGATTCACTTCCTATTCATATCACCAATGACGACGTATATGCGGATATCGCATCAAGCACACTTGCAAAAGAATTAGAGAACAACGATTACCCAAAAGAACACCCTTTGTTTAGTAACGACAATAAAATGGTTGTTGGCAAGATTAAAGACGAATGTTCGGGTATACCAATCGAAGAATACGTGAGACATCGACCCAAAATGTACTCGATTGTGGTTGGACCAAACGCCTCCGAAAATAGAAAGGGAGCAAAGGAGTTCCGCGGATTATGCAGAATCAGATCAGGCACGATAAGTATGTTGAGTATTTACCCGAGCGATGTGAATTCACATGAACAGTAAATACGATTTGGTCAAAGAAACATCACATGGGTGGATACCGATGCACCAAAGCGAGTTTGTCACTGTGTAACACCAAACAATGGATATTCCCTGATGAATTACCACTTACGCGTTTAGACATCATGTGAGTGTGGGATTTATTGATGCAATGCATATACGCTTCCGTATTAAAATAGATCTTGGTGGTAGTTCTGTATTCGCTGGAACGACTTAATTCCTCTCTTACAAATGCTGTGCTTGGCGGTTGGACTGCAAAAACAGTATGCAGACTCTAAATGAGAACTTGTTGGTTGTCTTGGATAATCAGTTCGATCTGAAATTGTAAAAACATTGATGGACCACACCGGGTCAGTGAAGCGACATTGCCCACCTCCTAACTCTCGTGGTGAATATTAATACCGAACAAAATTGTTTCCAAATGGTTCTAACGGTGATGTTTGTGAAATAATTTTATTAATAACGGCTACAGTCTTTTGTCGAATCGCATCCAATCTTGCATGTGATTTCATTATTTAGTTCACGTACGAATAATGGTAATCGTATTACCCATTCGTGAGATTGCTCTGCATTTTGAGTCCGTGGTCTCATTAACAATTCTTGTGCGCATACCCGAATAACCGTTCCCCAAGTTGACGATTAAATCTTCCCATAATAACTTGGTCACGATGTATAGTAAAATGTCCAACACGAACCCAACATCAGAGCAACAGATTCTAGAAATGCTTTACCTTGATCGAATTGTAATAATCGTGTTCAGGTTAAACTTTACAGATTGTCCGATTCTCATGACATTTTTAAAACTTACAAGAACTCTGTCAGATTGAAATAAATAGATGTACTAATTGTCAGATTGAAATAAATAGATGTACTAATTAGTGGGCTGAGCATTCTATTTAAATCAGTGATATTACTTTTAACAGTGTTCAGTTATAGTTGGAAAATGTAGCAAACAAATTAAATCTATGCCTTAATAATAAAGCCAATCAATTGAATATGCTTTTATAAATGTATGTTATCTCGATCTTAAAAAAGTTTTGCACCTGACTTTTGGAGAAAAAGCAGGCTGTTGAATGTTGATTGCAAATTGATTTGATTGTCTGATATTCCTGTCATAAGCATAAAGGATAACAAGATCCGTAACGAATACTTTAACTTTTAAGGTCTGGATTATTCTTATTCTTACAAATACCGAAAAAGAATTTCAAAGACCGATACTTCAGAGACTAGAGACTAAAAGTCAATGTTGAAAATATCATTTGTTTTAGTATCAAGGCAATCTAAGTCATTCTTTTTTGTACTTATAAACACATCACCGAGAAATGACTGATTAGTTTTTTCTGTTTGGGTTGCTTTTTAATGTCTAGGGTTGCTTTTAAATGTTTGTTTTTGTTTCTTTTTAATGTTTAGAGTTGCAGTTTAATAGAATGGTTAATTTATTCGGTAAAAAAGAAAATAACTGTATGGACTAATAAATAAGACATTTGCTTTTATCATTGGAACTTTTTGAAAACATTGCTTTGCCGTTATTGTTACATTGATATAAGATCAAGCGATATTGTTACATTGATATAAGATCAAGCGATATATATATATATATATATATATATATATATATATATATATATATATATATATATATATATATATATATATATATATATACATATATATATATATATATATATATATATATATATATATATATATATATATTAGGCAACTCTTCAAATGGTTATGCCTATGTTCTCTGAGCTTGCACAGCCTTTCATGCCACACCGGTATATAAACAAACAATTGAAATGAACACATACGCATTCATCAAAATAGGTCAAGGTGATTAGTCTTATATAGATCAACCAGATTTGGGATTTGTGATAAGAAAACGGGACTTCTTCGATTAAGCTATAAACCAAAAAATCTGTATTTTCATGGAAAATAACATAAATTTTTAAAAAAGGAGAACCCACTCTTTCAGTGTTGTGAAAATGAACTTTGATGCATTTTTAGTGTATGCTTAGATGCCAGTAGACCCATAGTGATTACATGGTCGAGGAACAAATATATAAATGTTGTGTTCAAACTTTCTTAGACTTGTTCAGTTAGTCTCTGTTTTCTTACAAGGAATCAAATCAAGTAAACTAGAAAAAGAAAAGAAAAAGAAAGAAGAAATAAAGAAGAAAATTAAGGAAAATATAAGGAATATTAAAAGTGATGATTAAAAAAAATCAAGAAAGAGAGAGAAAAATAAACATGAAGATATAAAGAAAGAAAATAAAAAGAACGAAAGATAAATATTCGGTAACTTAGCTATGATTCAGCAAGAATCATATAATCTTTCTTTGCATGTTGTTATAAAAAGCTATTATTTTTCTCAAACTAGCTTAGGATAGCCTCGACAGATTTGACTAGAACGTTGTAAACCAGAATAAGGGAACGGTTACCATTATTATTTACTTGACAACCATATAGCAATTAATTGATATGATCCTTTACATCATCGATGATCATGGTGGTAGTGTTGGTAGTGGTGATAACCGTGATGATTTGAGGTAGCAGTAGCAGTAAATTTAATAGCTGCAGAAATTTGTATCAAGAATGCCTGCAAAAATATAAATCGGTGTTCATTTGTTCGCGATCCGTCTAATTTGGCGAAAATATGCTCTGTACAGTGGGCTAACCATTAGGTGTTCCTATAATAAACATATAATCAATCTTCCTCTCTGTGATAAAATGAAAATATATAATACATTATAGTTTGTGCGTACATACCTGATTTTAATTATGTTAGAATTTCTAGATGCCAGCTTCAGTGAGTATCTCGGTACCAAAGTGCCCGAGACGGCAGAGGAGCTAACTGAAAATGTTTCCTCGCAAACGGGGACTCAGCTTTCCGATTGATGCACATGAAATGTTATGTCGAGTGGGACGCGCTTATTTAAGTGGATGACATTATATGAAAAAAACTACAGACCAAACTGAAATATGTTTGGCTACGTTTAATTCAAGGTTCTGATAACTACAAACAGAACGTGGCAATCCATTTTTGCCTCTATTACAAAACTGGGACGTTCCTGTTACCAGATGTGTCTCCGGTATGTTGCTCTGTATTCACACACACACACACACACACACTCAGCATAAACACTAGGAATTTTAAAAAAACATATCATGATTAAACATTTGCCGACATCTCCAATGAATTTTAAACTCTTTAGAAAACCCTAAAACTGGTGATATGAAAGAATTGCCCAGAAACAACAACAATCTTGGTCTGTTGAGAAATTGTAAACCAAAAGAGTTGAAAAGAGGAGACATTGCGTTGAGAGTTTTAGGATCGAGTTTTTCGCAAACAAACAAATTGACTACTGATTTTGGTGTTCTATATTCTATAACAATCACTATAAATAAAACCATTCTTTACATGCGAATCTCTATTTTTGGCCTGTGTTTTTGGAAAGGTAAATTTCAGTGATTCATATTTGCACTCATTGCAATCAAAAATAAAACTGGGATTAGATAAATCTCTATGGAAATAGATCAGGATCAGTTTATAAGAACATGAAAATCGTCCATTACTAACTCATCAAAATCTGATACATATGGAATTTTTAAAACGGAATTGTAAATAGAACATTATTTGTTAAAAGACTTCTACAAATATAAGGGAAATAGAATAAAATTTAGAAGATGTAATCATTGTTTACCTATAGAGAAGGGGAGATGGAAAATTTTTCCTAGACATGATTGTGCAAACTTTGCATCGAAAACTTCCTGGATGATGAATTCCATTATCTCCTTGAATGTAGCTATTTCATAGATCAAAGAAATCAACTACAACCCAAACACTTCTATATCAGACTAAATGTACAAAAGTTTAAAGAATTACTGAATTCTAAGAAAGTTGGCATTTTAAGAAATCTCTTTATAATGGTTGATATTATTTTATCAAACTTTCGTTAATTTGAAATCATCTTTACTACGTGCTTGTTATTCTTTCCATTACAAAATTAAGACGATGAAAGTACCATAGGTTCATTGCTGTAAGGTTATGAGTTTACTACAGACTTTTATGTTCCATTTATTGCAATTTATGTCCTGTCTTTCAACTATGTCAACATCCATGTATGCATTTAAACTTAAACTTGTTCGGATTCATTTGGAAAATTGACTATGACATCGCTGCCAATCTGAGTTAAATTATAATTTCTGTGAAGAAATAAAATACATAGTCCATGGCTGATGCACACACATATAATGTGAGATGCTGATATTTTACCTGATATATTGCCTAATGTGGCACTAACCATGCATCGATATCAGATTCTGGCGCACCATTGATGCCCTTGTGTATGTTACACATATCCATTTTCTAGACCGTACCCAAAATCAATGATTCGACACTCACCTGTGCCTAGCAGCTTACTTTCATTGACAAGCCCTGTTAGCCACTTCGCTTCGCACTTTCTGTTTACTTACTTTCTCGTGCTTGATTATACTGCATCAGTAATCAATGTGAGAGGCGTTGATCATAGAGAATGATTTCCATTTTCTATCTATGTGCTGTGTATTTCACGGTGATCTCTGACATCTAGCACTCTACACATAATTTTCTATTACAGTGGAATTGAGAAATATAGTGAACTTCAATAGTATTAGAGTGTAAACCTAATTATGAAAAGAAAACTTAAAAAATCGGGAAATGTTTTGCAAATGAATCACATTTATTAACAATTTCCAGTATTTTTGATAAATTTAATTAAGATCTTTTGTATGCCCGAGGTGTAGTACATCCATTTATGATATTCATAAGTTAGATTATATGGCACACACGCACTTAACTTCAACAACCGTAAACTTAAATCGTTTTCTTCATGTTCAGAAAACACCTTTTAAGAATCGGAAGGGATGGCAGGGATCATTAATTTGTCTTTATACCACATATCGAAGAAACCACACTGAAGAGAAATTCGAGTTTTTCAATATACCCTAATGCAGGGGTGTCGAACTCAAACCACCCTGAGGGTCATATGAGGGCGTTTTTGATGGCCGAAGGGATGCACCATCTTAACTCTTCATTTTGCGGGCTACAGGATACGGCTTGGCGGGCCGCATGCGGCTCGCGGGCCGAGTGATTGAGACCCCTGCTCCAATGGTTCGCCACAAGTTAGATAACATTTTTGTATCGCCTAGCTTTTGTCAATTGTCCAAGTTTGCTTGTATTGTTTAAGTTGTGAAACTGATGACTTGCAGACATTGTGCTCAGCATAATTTAATGAATCAATGACATCTGCTCAAAGATATCGAAATTATTTATCCATTCAGTTGTTAAAGTTCGGTAAGTTCAAAAGGTTTTACAAAAGATGTAAACAATCTAATCAAAAACAGACGTTAGCCAGACAGACGGTGTCATAATGGGTGGATAAAACACCACTAAACAAAAATATTATAATAATCCTTCACGAACGAATAAGCGTAATGTCCGAAGTGCAAGCAAATATTATAAGCAAATCATGAGGTTCCATGTAAATAAGTATAATTACAGTATACACACAAAGCTCAGACGACTGAAAAGTGAAAGCAATGGAGATTTATGGCAAATTATTAATAGTGAAAATAAGCACGATCATCAAGCATTACACTAAGTACCCTACATGACCATTTTAAAGATTGTCGTAAAGACATTTATGAAGTCATGTCCAGTAATCTCGATAATCCAGAGATGGACTTGGACGACCATGTTAACATTGACTACACCAATAACTGATGAGGAAATCACTAAATGTGCTAAAACGTACTAAATGACAGTATACTTAATGAATACTTAAAAACCCCACATCAAATTTACTAAGGCCCATCAATATCTAATTTTCATTTAATACTTGAGATAAGTCTTCTCCCGGAATCATGGCTTGAAGGTATCATAAGGCCAATTTATAAGCACAGCGGGAGATTTCGCCTGACTCGAAAATTACCGACCGATTACTATCCTTAGTTGTTTTAGCAAGTTTTCTTTCCCGTTATAGTGAACTGACAGAAGAAACATTTTCTTAACTCTCACAACATATGAGCAGAAACTAAGCTGGATTTCGTGCTTGATATCAAGCTGGATTTCGTGCTTGATATCAAGCTGGATTTCATGCTAGATATCAAGCTGGATTTCGTGCTGGATATCAAGCTGAATTTCGTGCTGGATATCAAGCTAGATTTCGTGCAGGATATTCAACAACAGACCACGCATTTTCTTTATTAGAAATCTTGAAACACAAAAGGAAAAAAATATGGTTGCTTCTTGAATGATTTTGGCAAAACGTTTGATTGAATATAGCTGGCGGTTCTATGGAGAATATTATTGCTAAACATAAATTACAAGTCTTTTTAGAATTATTTTCAGTTTAAGTCCTGTGTGATGTTTGCTGGACAAGAGTCTGTCTTTCTTAAATTATTTGTTTTGTTAGGCAAGGTAAAAATCTCGCGTCGATACTGTTTTCAGCTTTTCACCTGGAGTGTTCTCTGCAAGAGAATAATTGTACAGAAATTGCCTAGAAATAGAAGGTTCTGACGCTGAAATTAACTTGAAACTGTTGATTTTCCTATATGCAGATGACAATGTAATATTCGGAACAGATGCAGGCATCTTTTGGATTACACTAAAATTAAGAAACTATATGCCAATTTAACAAAAACAAAAATATTAATTTGTGAATCGCACGATTGCACTCAGTTTAAGTTTAACTGGGTGGAAATACCATTTCTACTTATGAGAAATTTAAATACCTACGTATTCAAATATCGTCTTTATTAAATGCTATAAAACAACTTTGAAAAAGAAGAGCCATGTATCTGCTATATAGAAAAAATAAACCTTCTGCACATTTCAATCGATTTACAGTTGTAACTGTTCGACCACATAATTTTACTTATGTTCACTTTGAATTCCTAAGATATATAACAAAAATTTTAATGAGCACACCAGTTACTTTCCTGTATTCAAAGGTAAGTGAGAAACCGATTGTCATTGAAACTAAATGTCACATGATTTGATTTTGGATTTCAATGAGACAATAATCAAAGTACACTACTCCATAATTTGCCAAAATTGAACAATATAATGTTGAGCGATACACATTCAGTCTTTGTAAAATGGTTTGAAATATCAGAAACATTTTGATTTCATTTTGAAGACTTCATCTTCTCTACCAAGAATCAAACGTTGAAAGCAAGCGTTGCACAGTTTAAATGATTTTTTCTAAATACGGTAAAGGAGTGAAAGATCATATATATTGTTCTCTGATTTCAGTAGAAAATAAAGGTTATGATATATCATGTTCTCCTCAGTGAAAAGTAAAAACAAGGGAATGCAAGTGGGTATGGTATTTGACCACTTATGCGTATGTGCAAGAAAAATGTATTTGTTTTAAACTGTGAAAAGAGTTGTTCTTCAAATTTTTAATCTTCATGGCTAAATAAACTTCCTGAATTTATGTTTACATAGGCTTATTCATATGTGATGGATGATGACATCTCTGAACAGAAATGCTTAAATTCCGTGGTAATAGAATGTGGCAGTATAACCTGTGCATATTCTCACTTGCGTGCGAATAAAAAATTGTTGAAATCTGAATAATTTTGCCTAATTACCTTCCATAGATCTGTTTGTTGTTTCATTGTAATAATACGAGTCTCAGCCTTTTAGGTTGGATCACGAGGGTGAAAATTTAAAATATTAAAACTAAGAAAACAGTTCTTGCGTAGTTTCAGGCAATGCACTCTGAATCTTGAGTGGTATAAGCGGGCATAAATAAACGCAAATATGTTTGCAAAAGTAAAGAATGAGAAATATTAAGAAAAAAGAGGAGCTTTCCTGTGTCTGTGCCCATCTCCTACACCTGTTGCATATATTAATGTAAATTCCCAAGATTTCGGTGTAGTAAGACTACTGGAAGTTTCAAAATTTTATTTGTCTCCCATCACTGGAACATAGTAAGATCTAAAAGGCCCAGATGAAGTTTTGAAGTGGAATCTGAGAGTATGGTTTATATATTTGCTGGTTGTGTAGTTAAATGATGCGATAGAAAGTTAGATTCATCTAGGACCTGCTATTATTTACTCTTCATAATATAAATGGCAAATGTATTCCCGCCAACCTTCAACAATTAATGTTACAACTGCTTTCACTTCAACGGAATTAATGTATTAAAGTCCCATGACCTGTATGGCGTTGCAATTCATGATACGACGAACATTTATCTTCTGTCAAATGTGTGATTAAGAACACCTCGTTCATGAGATTACCTGTCTTGAGAGTGCGCACACTTTTGATTCTGTATTAAATACTTAGTTTCTTTTTAAACATGTACAATAAGGCCCACCTATTTTCAGAAACACATTTGGAATCCCAAACTTTTGTCTCTGTAATGAGGTCTTAATTTACCAATGTGTCTGCTGGCCTGCTAGTGTATGTATCTCAATTATCCATCTGTCTGTATGCGTGGATTCTGACTTCATCTAGCTAATTACTGAAATAGGATAACACAGAAATAATCAAGCGGGACGAATACATACTGGCTGAAAAGTCTACCTACGGATAACTATGTGTCGGTTTGTGAATGCTTGCAATACACAATATTGACATTACAAAGTCACACTAGAAAATTTATTGAAAGTTTCAAAGGTACATTCATAGCCAAGAGGGGAACAAAAGAAAGAGGAAAAAATCATACAGATATAAAAAAAATTATAGCAGTAATCAATTATTGAAAGAATGCTTTAAAAGTGTTTTATGAGCTGCTTAACTAGGTGACAATGATTACAAAGATCATATCAGTATATTCAAATGTCACTGAAAAAATACATAAAATGTGAAGCAAAAATATTATGTTCCCTTTTAAAACTTAATTTGTTAATATGCTATACTTTGCTACAAATAATATCTAAAGGCAAAAATCCACAGACGCTATGCATAATCATTGAAATAATATAATATAATATATATATATATATATATATATATATATATATATATATATATATATATATATATATATATATATATATATATATATATATATATATATATATATATATATATATATATCGTGATTAAAGTTTGTAAAACCTTTCAATTACATAAAAAGCTAAAATTATGCAACAAAGTCATGATAGCAATATTTAAGCAATTATATCTATATATTTCAGTCACGATAGACATAATCATTGAATAGAGGCTTAAATAATACAATAGGTAATGCATCATTATTCAATCAGGCACAGTAGACATTCCTATGCCAACCGATTTGCACTGCATTTGTCACAAAACTAAATAGCTTCTTTTGAATATAATATTATAAGATAGTGGCAAAAAATTATTTTTCTATACAGAACAAAATATAAAACAAATGTAAGGCATACATGATTTTGCATACGAAGATTACGCTTAATATAGTGCAACTTAGTATTAAGTGTCTAACCATCCTGTACCAAGCCCATAAAACTTCAAATTAAGCTCTCCATGTCCGTTTCCTACGCAGTTTATAATGCAGTTAATTGGCATTTCATTAGAATCCTTTCAATGAATGGCTGACATGCGCTGAAAGGAACATGGGGAATGATTATAATCAATTCCCCCGCCTTTTAGCACTTCATTATCTAATAAGTCATTATTCTCAACTGAAGCTTCACAAATAACAAAAACACATTATAAACAATAATTTTAGCAAGCTGTGTAAAGTCTGTATTCTCCAACAAGAAACAAACGTTATTCACAAAACGGATTAGGCGAGGAGTTAAAATATAAATCATGGGATGTAATAGGAGCAATAATGTAATAATAAAACTTCTGAAACTCAAAGGGCGCTAAGTTTCAGGTTTTGAATGTTGAACCCCTTGACTGACGTTACATGCCAGAAAGAGTCATTTGAATGATGTAGCATATTTAAGTTACTTAGTTCCAGTTAAAGGCTAATTCAAGCAAAATGAATTATTTACCCCGTGACCACACAAAGTATAACACAAGGGAGTAAAAGTAAATATTATTCATATATTCGACACGATGTTTACAATAAACGAATATTTCATCAATGACATTTTGTTTACTGGTCAAGAACGTTGACATAAAATCATAAAGGGTACAACAAATGGAATTGCACATGAGAAGCAAAGTGTATACAATTATATATTCTGTTAAAGTTTGTAACTTTGAACTCAAATGAATGAAGAACTTCCTGAAAGCAAGTGACCAAATGATGAGCAAGGCTTTTAACTGCATTCGAAAACATTTTACCTGGAAACAGATAAATAAGATTTCTCAACCATCTGAAAGCCAATAAAGAAGAAAAACGTATTCAGAAACAAACTCTGCTCAGACTTAAGACTATATAAGTAATTAATTGAAAATATTGATTAGATGCCAGATGCATGTGAATTTTTTAAATCTTATCCATGCCTTGAGACCTTTGTAAGCAATCTGTCACTTAATTGAAAATATTTAATAGAAGCCTGATGCATGGTAAAGGAAAGAAGAAACAGTTTTGAAATGAATGATTTATTTCTCATCACAGCGTGCGCCTTTACAAAAACCCCAGCGTATCAGATAAAATGACAACACCGACATACTGATTGAAAAGTACTCCGCAATTGTTCAGAGCATAAAAGGTCGCATTTTTATCAAAGGACGAAATATCTATGCTGATTTCCTGTTCTGACGTGGTATTTATTATGATAAATTGGAACTGGCACACATTTCTAATGAAGGTGTGGTAGTAACATAACAAGGCATATACTACCTACCCATAATACGGCGAGTGTAGCAAACACAGTTTAATGAAGGAACATGTACATAAAGGTAACTTTGACATTGACATTAATTTATACTTCCCAACCCATTATAATAAATTAAATAGAAATGTTGAATTTAGTTTCCGCAAAACTGGTTATTTTAGTAATGAAATAAAAAAACGATCCAGCGGTCTCAGATTGAGATGTCGAAAATGGATGCCGTCAAATCTATTATTTGCTTAAGAATGTATGGTAAAACCTTTATCATTTTGTTAAAGAAAATGCAACAAAACAGCTTTAAACTTCTTTGAAAAGGCTTCGTAAATTAGCCACCTTCCTCAGAATATGTGGTTAAAGTAATTTAACAATGACTGCGGGTAATATCCGAGGTCAATGATTCTTCGTTCCTTGGCCATCCAGTCCTTGACAACAATACATAAAATAAGTAATCAATAAATGAAATTTTTCATGGTGTTAAAGTAGAATTCAACAATCACTATCATAAAAGATGTGAACAAGGAGTTCAAGGGACCTTTCCATTACTTTGGATAAATTAGAGCTTGTTTGATAAGAACCATTCTAATAACACTAGTGTTCAGAGTTAGCGTGCGTAATACGTTGGAATCTGTGGAGGAAATCGAGCGAAAAGAATAGAAAAGAAAAACACTTGATTAACCTGTATACTTCTAATATTATCTTCCACAATAAGCTTATTCTGCTTTGAAAATGGTTTGTACAAGATGAATCAATAAATATTTGTTAGTTTCATCTTTTACAAATATTCTAAATGATTATAAGAGAGCTAACTCAGTTGCTAAGACCTTACATTAATAATCGCCATTTTGGAACACGCCCACTCCGATTAGTAACTAGTATACAACCAACAGTCAACAGTCATTTCGCGTTCTCTAAAAAGTCTAAAAGTAGCTTACAGGATGTTTATTGTCCCCATTAAACATAAAGCCTCCATATACTTATAATCACTAATATATATATATATATATATATATATATATATATATATATATATATATATATATATATATATATATATATATATATATATATATATAATTTAAAAAACCCTTGTTTTGACAAAATCGTTAATGTTACATCAACGAAAATAACCCGCTCTAAAGTCAGGATGAAAAGAATAAACAAGAAAAGGTACATACTATTTAAAAAGTAAAAAGTGACAGGTTAGCAAATATTACTCTTACTTTTTATCCAAATAATCAAACAAACAAGCATAATTGGAAAACTCGATATATGGAACTAAATTATGAGAGAAAGAAGTCTTCCAAATTCCAATAACAAGGATATTTTCTGGTGTCAGAATTCCATCCATTGCACAGTTGATAAACGGAAGCAAATTTATATGTCTCTTCTGTGCAACGACAGCTATCTCTCTTAGAAAAGTATGGCAAGAAACTAGCCTTTGCAATGAGCCGGATCTTAGAAGTTCTACTGTTCCTTAAAGGTAGAAGCAATGCCGCCAATTTGAACTAGTGGTGCAGAACATTTGTCAGGCATCAGGATCCAAGATATGCTTTATTTATTTTTCATCGAGTCAACGCCACAATCTACGTACCGACAAAATGTCCTTCCTAGCAAAGCCCTGGAAATTAGTTCTCATCAAAATACATAAATTCAGTACTAGTCAATATCCTTTTGGATTCTAGATCATATGGAGAAGAAAACATCCTGTGAAATAAAGGTGGCTTTATTCATTCATCGCGTTAGGGCGCCCAATGCATACACGCGTTATGCAGACGTGATACTACCAATCTTTTGCACGCTACCTCTCATTAATTTATGTACGATTTTGCGTATTTAAGCTCAATATATACTAAAGAATTTAACAGTAGCCAAAATTGATCATAGATCTGGTTCTGCATTTGTATCAAAATGGTGATTCTGATGTTACTATTATTTATCCGTCAATATATCAACTGCATAATTTAGTAATCTACTATCAACCTACAGTACATTCCACAATACACATCTTTCTTTCTTCTGAACCAGGATGTCAACCTAAGCCTCTACCACAGAGACTAAATTCGTGTAAGCAGAAAAGGAACCTCTCAACTACTGAGAAATATTAACATGTATGCCCCCATTTTCAGGCACTATAATGAAGAGTACTGACTCTACTGTGGAGAAACTGGGCATATGACACAGGTATGCCATCATGACAAACAGATTGGGTGCTTCAGATGCCAAAAAGTTGGACACAAACAAAGACTCTGTCAATCGATGTATTATATATACTAGGAAGCTGGCAAAGAGGAGAATGCCAGTGCTTTATTTATAACAAATCTAAATGTACCTAGTGAGACTCTTGACTCTAACTATTCAATGGACACTATTGTAAATGCAAGTGTTAACAGATTTCCAGGGTCTGTATGTGACTTGGAAGACGCTAATACATATATATATATATATATATATATATATATGTATATATATATATATATATATATATATATATATATATATATATATATATATATATACATATGAACATTTAAATATAGAAATAGAATGTCAATCATAGCTTGAAAATAAAAAGACCAACACAAACCCCATCTGGAAAGTCTTCAGTGAACTCACTGGAGGAACACACAAAGAGCAGACTTCTGGTAAATGACACCATAGTCACTGATGACACTGACATTGCAAATGTTTTCAATGATTTTTTCACCAACATTACCACAAAGTCAAAAGAACCAGTGATAGAAAACAAGGTCAATGAACTGAAAAAGTTCTGCAGCAGCAAAATCTCTAAGGAGGTATGTTTCTCTATCCCACCAGTATCAAAAAAACTTTGTTAAAAATGTCTCTGTGAACTTGATACCAAGAAAGCTACAGCACTTGATCATATTGGTCGACGACTCATTGAACCGTCTGCCTCTTCTATTTTAGATAGCATAACATTCATAATCAATTTAAGTATTGCTACCTCATCTGTCTCCAAAATATGGAAAACTGCAAAAGTAATTCCTATCCACAAATCTGGTTCTAAGGATGATGCTGATAACTACCGGCCAATCTCAATACTACCAAACATGTCAAAATTGATTGAAAAACATGTCCATGACTCATTCATGTCATATTTAACCAAACACTTGCTGTTACACCCTAATCAATCTGGCTTTAGTCAAAAATATTTATGTGAGACTCCCTTGATCTCCCTAAGTGATAAATGGCTTCAAGCACTTGACCAAGGTAGAATACTAGGATTTGTATTTGCAGATTTCAGGAGAGCTTTTGACATGGTGGATCATGAAATCCTTTTGAAGAAACTGAAAATCTACCAATGTAATGAAAGTACAGTTAGATGGTTTACTTCATACTTAAGTGAGAGAACACAACATGTTTATATAAATAATGTTCTGTCTGAACCTGGAACAATTAGATATGGAGTACCACAAGGCTCAATTCTAGGTCCATTACTATTTATTTTATTTATTAATGACCTACCACTTTTACTAAGGACGCAATATCATCCACAGATCTCTGTGCAGATGACACAACATTGTCAGAAATCCAAAACACAAAGCATGAACTCAAACTTTCTTTACAGAATGCCCTAAACAGACTGGACAACTGGTGAACATGCAATGGCACGGTGATAAATACTGGTAAAACTAAAATATTACTTATCTCAAAACGGCAGAAAAGGACAAATCTTGATAGTGATGAACTATGTCTGACATGGAAGGATACAATTTGCAAATGGTCTGTCATGATAGACTACTTGGTGTTTTGGTAGATAATAACCTATCGTGGACTGAACATATCAAACATATCAGTAAAGAAGGCAATTCAATTTTATGGTTCCTCAGTAGGATAAGACATTTTCTCCCTGAAAAGCAAAGAAAACTATTTTATAACAGTTACATACAATCTATTTAGACTACTGTAATACAGTATGGGATAATTCAAATGATAAAAACATAGCAAAGCTGGCACATCTTCAAAAAAGAGCATTTGAGCTAATATCAATCCAGAAAGAAAGCAAGGAAAATTTAGCTGGTAAGTTAAAAATATTACCTATTAAAGACCGAATCCGTTTGAGAAAAACCAAATTAATGTACATGATATCCAATAATGGTGCTCCTGAATATGTACAATCACTATTCCAGTATAGGCTACCTGGCAATACTCCCCACCTGCGATCCATGTCTACCAAATGACGAGAGCTTCATCGTGAGTTCATCTTTGAAATTACTTTAGAATAAGATATGATTTATTATCATTTGGACACAATGGAAAGTTCAGTACTGAGAAACAAATATAGAGACTGTAAAGTAAAATTAATAATGAGTTTAGTCCATATACGTATTCTGACCTTTAAAGGGAAGCATCTCCAACTTTATGGATGTTCACATTTGTGAGTCACACTAAAGTATTCTTGTGAAAAGTTTCTGAATTCTCCATTTGTTCTTGTTAAAACTTTTAATATTATTTTTGTTTGTTGTATTTTCCCCCGATATTTGACAATAACATTTTTGCCTCTATTCTTTTGATAGTTTAACTGTTGGTCATAACAATGCAGTGGAATATGTATTTATTATCGTAAGTATATACATTGTCCCAAGACGAGAATGTATATGTGAGAATTATCGTCACCATTGTCTTATAGACATATATCTAATGTAATTTAATATTTGTGAATATTCGGTCTGACGAAGTCAATTAGAATCAATATATTGATGTCGGACATATAGAGATTAAGTTGAAATGTAGTACTTAAAAATGTGGGTATTAGTAAAGATTGAGTTTCTTCACCTTGAAGTTTATGACACGTGTAATGGTCGTACAAATCTACGTAGCTAGAATGACTCTCAAAAACGGTAAGAGCCAAAACCATTTGCAGTCTTTAATTCTTTAATTTTGAGTTAGTCGAAAGTAGTATTTGAGTTCTAAAAGAGACACATATACGTGCTTCCTCTATTTTTCTGTTCAGATTTTCCCAATCTGTTTGCAGTGTTTTGGGAAGCGCGACTGCGACATGCCGATTGCGTTTGTTACTACGTACAAGAGCACTCTCGCGAGCCGATTGTATTCATTAGAATATGTAAATTGGAATTGTCCTCTTTCGTTGCATGTGCTATCGAGAATGAACTATCTCGAGGAATTACCGACTGCAAACGTATTTATAAATTCTACTCTGGCAGGATAGGACCGTAATTATATCTATGAAGCTACGTTCGTTCTTGTTTGCTTACGATGGGTACACGTTCTTGACCTTTTAAAGAAAGCAACTCCAACTTTACGGATACACAAAAATGTGAGTACAGCATTTAATCATGGTTTATGTAAAAATTCTGCGATGAATATATTGATATTAATTGACGTCTTCAGATCTATTAGTCACAAATACCAAAATGCATTGGATGAATAGTTGTGCAGGACAATGAAGATTAGTATAATTCTCATAGATCACTGAAAGTTGATAGCACCCAAACCCTTTCTGTTAAGCGATATGACGTCGTCCCTGATATTTATGGACCCCGTCGCTCGTGAATTAAGGAGGGAAATGTGTACTTACATAAGCTCAAATTTCATATCACAATTCCTTTTTTCAAACCGAACAAATGTTTGGAAGCATCAAATTTTCAATATCGTGCGGTCCACATGCGCACCGCTAAAGGTTACGAAATATTTCATGATGATAAGATGTCTAACAGGGTGATATGGTTTCCCTCTCATGTAACTTCACACAATAAAGATTACAAAGTAAGAAAAAGGCTAATTGCTATTCTGAGACTTTAATGTTTGATGCAGCCAAAGCCTAAATAAATTAAAAATTGCACTGTGCTTGTTGATGTAGGAGAAAAGCTTTAAATATGAACATCTATATCGCAGAATCTTTCTTAGTTACCCTTCCTCATAAATATTCAACTTTTTTGATGACGTGCTTGAAAACATATGACTACTCTTTTCAAAGGTGAGTTTTTAGACTGACAACAGCTCTTCATCAGAGGAATGTATTCGTTTCCTCTGCTGTACAACATTAAGAGTGGAAAAATATCTTTGAAGTCTCAAATATTGTGAAAAATTAAAACTCAAATGTCAGATATAAGCTAAACTCGACAAATAGTGTGACAATAGTTTGTATTTATTGAAAATTTATAAACGAATTGTCTATAGAAAGTTACAATTTTAATTTTCATCAATTATAACCAACCACAGAAAGAAATGGTTGTGTTTTGCTTTGATTCTCTGGCTATATGACGCATGAAGTTGTCCACTCGGATTGGCTTAGGTTGGTATCTAACGACCCTTGTGTAACGAGTCGGACTCACTGCAAACTGAGCTACGCGGCTCCCACAGAAAGAAAACAAATAATATATTTTTTTCTCAATATACTTCATTTTGAATATTACATGAACTAAAGGCATATACATTTTGAGTATCAGTGTCTAAAAAATTAGCTTAAAATAAAAATATCGAATAAAATAGTAAACTAGATTCCAATGCCTTATTATTAGCACGATGATTTGGCGAGTTTATAGATGTATGCACATACACAGCAATAGTGTTCTGGAAACTTATTTAATCCATCAATGATTACACAGAAATAATAGCAACAGCTGCGACTAAGACAATGGGTGATGTAGCATAAACTCTTCCGCAACATGGTACAAGCGAGCTGACGATAATTCATCGATGCAGGAGGCAAGAAACAAAATATTATCATACAGATCTGTTTGTGATATGGTCATTTTCACGTTAGGTACTCCCACACACAGTAAGCTGCAGATTGGCGTCTTGTACAAAGTTTTAGGTTCAAAACTTGTGTCGAGCGGCTCAAGAAGACCTCTCTTAGCTTTTCAAATTAATTATTGACATATATATGACATCTTTTCTTGGCTATATACTGACAGAGATGTGCCATCTTTTCTTGGCTATATACTGCGATTTTGTACAAAATGTGGAAATTATTCTCCGACATTGAGCAAATGCTGCTTTTGAAGTCATGTTTTCCACAAAAGGAATAATTTCAGAATAAGGGATGAACGTCAGCTCTTTATATGTAGCAAGAACTTCCAAGCGACAAAGTGAATTCAAATAGTACAAACAAATACTGATGGAGTTTATTAAAGTTGAATGAAAAATGTTTTTTCATGGAATTGCAGTGCTAACTTGGAATTTATGCACACCCATTGAAACTTTAATGATAATAAATGTTTACATTAACGAAGCTGCAATGTGAAATGCATCAAGTAAGATGAACCGGTTATAAACAGGCAAAACAGATTAATTTTCATATCTATGTGAATGCTAGTGAATACTCCAATTTCTCACTTGATTTTCTCTGCATTAGTATAACTCTGACGGGAAGCATGTGCACGGTGTCATGCTTGTAGCTTGCATTAAGCACCTCTAACCGACGTTTGCAGGATTCAAAGTATTTTGTTCCTTGGAAATTAAGCTTGGATTTGTATATTTATTACCTGTCCCAATGACAAGAATGTAACTAAATCTAGCACATTTTTATTGTGCTTAAAACGAAAGAGGTTCTCGAATTACCTAAAGTAACAGTTATAGAACTTCTCAAGTCATTTTCTGCTTTGCAATTCTGGAAGTTCTCCCTATATGAATTATTTTATTTTAAATGCCTCGAACAGTCATTTCAATGATCAGTAGCAGGAATCCGGTCATATGTTTTTTATGGGTGTTTTAGTTTCGTTATAAGTCTAAGATCATTTCTTGCTACCACACATGTCTTTGAAAGACTTTCACTTTCTTTTTAGATCACTCAAAAGTCAAAACACCTTGGGACTATGGATATGACTAAAGTGCGAAAAGTGTGAGAAGTTAGGAAAAATTACAAAAAGTTATGGAAAGTTACAAAAAGTTACGAAAAGTTAAATTTTTTCGAAAAGTTGCACAAAGTTAATGTTGGCCAAGACGAGAAAAGTTACCTCGAAATGATTATTTAAGCTTATTTATCACAAAAGCTATACTGTGTCTAAAATTACATTTACTGTTAGCCATACAAAAATTTTCATTTATTTCATAATGCTTAATAAGAAAATTAGTTTAAACAAGTGCTACGAGACGATAATGTAGCTGAAATCATAAACATCATATAAAAGTTGCACTAAAATCATTTTATTAAAACAAGCAAGTAATATAAAAGGTTTTCGGTATCATCATTTGCATCAGTGTAAATACATTTTTTCGAAGCTGCTTCAAAAGCTTGAATATGGCTTCGAAAACTGAAGTAAGGACGGGTGAGAAAAGTGCTTCTAGAATTTTTTTGTTGTTGATTTCTTTCATAACAGCATATATATTTTAAAATTGCAATATGAGTAATTAAAAAACTCTATGTAAAATATTGTCTTTCGTTTTGTTCTTTTTATTCTTGTTTTGGCTTTAAATTTTCTTTTTTCTTAAGGTATTGTTTTTAATGGTATCGATGTTTGTTTTACTGGCTTTATTTTACGAGCATCCATGCACCGTAATTTTATGATATTTTATCCGAGTACTGGCTAAAATTCATCAGAGTATTTTGTGAGGACAGTGGGTGACAGATGTGACTATTTAACTACCTTATATTGACTCCACTTTAGAGTTTGCGTTTCGTATTTTGTGTTTTTGATGGTGTTCTGAACCTTTCTGCTCGGTTTCTTCTAATATAGTTAGGTTTTCAGCCTGCAGAAGGAGTTTCGGATCACTGACAGTTGGTTTAAATACACAAATCAGTTTGACAAAGCTGTAATCCTTCAACCCATTCATTGCAGGGTATACTGATTCCACTTTAACATTTAACAAATTTGAAAAGGCCATCATACAGAAACTTATACAGACTTTCCAAGAGTTGGATATTCCAGACATGCGTAGTGAAAGTTAGCTGAGCACAGTAAAAATACATGGGAGGGTCCTGAATTTTGTCTTTGTTTAGGACTAGTTTGATGCTGCATCTGTAACGGAGTTCAATAATTCTTAACTCGTTGCCGACGAGGTCGGTGGAAAAGGAGTTGAATAGGCAGTCTCCGTCATTACCGGCTTTGAATGAGTCGTTAGATAAAAGAACCGCTATAAGCTCATTAAGGGTTATCTCACTTATGCCAGATGTAGATAGTGATTTTTTTGTCACGTGCTGACGAAGTTTTCTGCTGATACAATTTAGGCGAATTAATGTAATTTCGTTGTATTGTTTACTTCAAAGTCCATATCCTTTCAAACTTTATAATTCTTCTTATATTTCTTAAAATCGAAATATTGAATGAAACCGTAGTAAGAGCATGTTGGGACCTTTTCGCAAACGGTAAGTCATTCGCGAAAAGGACCCCATTTTCTAAAAGGATCTTTAAACGCTCATTATTAAAACGATATTTTAAATGCAATGGAAAATGAGTTATTACACATTATAATTTCATTTGAGACATACAAATATTGATTGCAACTGATACTAAAATTTAGTCAATTGTTTTCGTGGACAGGTAAGTCCTTTTTGCGAAAAGGATACCATTCGCTAAATGAAGCTTTTTTTAAAAAAAATACTTTATATGTAAGAAAGATATATTAAAGCCTGTCTTGAATGAGTTACTACACAATATAATTTAATTTGTGAAATAGAGGTATTAATTAAAACTGAAAATCAAACTATAGTCGGTCAATATATAATTTTAAATGAACTTCTTTCGTAACTTTTCGCAATATTTGTGTAACTTTTCGTACCTTTTTGTAACTTTCGCACTTGTCGGAACATTTCGCATTTTAGTCATACCGTGGGAACTAAAAAACAAATTCCTTCTGTCTTTTACTGTGTGTAGTACAATTATTCATTCCACTTATCATTATGTATGTTAGTAACATGCATCAGTTTCCAAGATAAGATCTTAGTTAAGAAAGATAAAATATAATCATGGATGCATCACAATGAATTACTTTTTGTATGTGTGCACATTTGAAACTATATGACTATAAAGCTACATTATACGATAAACTAGCCTGCTTTTGACAGGTATACATATTTACTGGACCTTGAAAACAAGTCGGAGTAATGTACGTTTGTTAGGATGATACATTGTTTCACACGATGTTGGCATATTTCAAATTTAATTTACAGATATGTTAAGAAGCATTAACCGAAACATTTATGCTATTCATTTGTTAATGCCAGCCAAAACAACAACGATATCAATAAGTGCGACGCATACGGTACACTATCAGCCAACACATGCAAGAGATAACACAATGTACTCTTGTTCGTTAGTTTGTGATTTTTCTAGTGTATCTTTTGGCATTAACTACCACAACAGAACCACAATAGAACGAGGTTTGGTATATCATACAAAGTTTTAAGTCTGAACATTTTCTTACACAGCTGTAGCACATCTTTCCATCTATTCCATTTTCACGATGCGGACTATCGCCCTACCGCAGGCTCGTGTCGTTTGGTTCTGCAAGAAAAGGAAATCTTGAATAGTATCCAATTATGATTCCTCGCTTTTTAAGCGCGAAAATAATCTATTGACGTGTTTAATCTAGAGCAAATTACACCACACAAAAGTCGAATTATTTTTCAAGGTATTATTGTCACATTTAAGGCAGATTTGGTTTTAACAGAAATGAAATAATTTCTGGATGATTACCGGTTACATTCCATTTTTTGAAAATTAACTGATAAGTTACTGAATTTTGATACACAAAACGTATGTGAGCAATATAATCAAGGTATTATATGGTACATCGTGATTCTTCCATTTGTTGAACCTCGAAATTAAAAAAAACAAACAATTACATCAAGAATAATCATCATTCAAGCACGAGGCAACGTTCCTCATGACAATATGACGTTGGTGAAAACAGATATTAAATCATAAAGGACGTTTCATCGTCATAGCTCTGTGGCATCAATTGTTTAAATCAATAGTTATCTATTAAAAAAGAGCTTATCATTTCGACATTTTCTAAGTTCTCATTGGTAACACAATCTCATACACTTGGCTGTATATGAGTTCCGTTACTGAACCTTTTCGTACACTTTCTAAAAGGTAAACATTGTTTTGCTTACATGTCGGACATATGCATATTCTGCTTTTTAAACTGTTTTTCGTTCAAAAATAAAATCTAAAGAATTGCTGACTGACTTTGTCTCTTGGTGTATTAAAACAGTTTAACAGCATGAAAACTCCAAAATGTAATCATAAGGTTTCAATATAGGCCATGTAATATATCAAGCTGATTGAAACATGATGTACAATGGGATTACAAAATATGGAAGTAACTTGGTCACAGAATCCACGCGATACTGGGATTTTTCCACTTTTATTCATACCGTTGCATTGACACGTACATTCAAAAAATCGTGCAAATCAAATTTTGTAAAGCACATTATGTATGATTCACCATCTAGAGCAGACAAACAGGTCCCTTGTCATCACACATAAGTCGCAAAATATATTAAATAGATCATTTTTAGTACCAACCTTTGACATCCAGTAGTTAGAAGTCATATTAATAATATCTACATTTAAATACTTCAACTGTATGACCTATAGACTAATCGTTGAAAATAGGGACGGAAAGTCAGCAGTTGAAAAAGGTCCATGAAACATAAGCTACTTGTTAATGCGATCCACCTAGTCTGTTTGTTGGCATTCCTTTCCGCTGTGGAACACTAATTCTGATCTAACACAATCTCGCAAGAACACTGTTTGTCTTGAGCAAATCCGTTTAAGGCGTTGTTCTATTTTGGTAACCATTGGGTTATACTCTGCGTCACTTGATCAACCGAACGATTGAAATTTAGATGCCACTGTAACCTACTTTTCATACAGCTGTTTAGCAAACAAAACACTTCAGCAGAAATGAATACATTAAACAACCCCCCCCATACAAAAAAACCCCCAAAACAAACAAACAAACAAATGAATTAGATATTTGACATTGATTGCCTTAAAGAAAGACCTGCTAAATTATCATATACCTACAGTTTGAGATCATGACTATGCACTTTGTCGTACCAATCGGAAAAGTCTGAAAAAAATTCTAGATTTGTTGTGTGAAAACAAATAAAATGAAATACATATACATCATTATTATGATTTATGCCAGTCTCCCTCTTTCGTGCAGACGAACAGACGCTTGTCTTGGGCAGCTTGTGTAATCCTCACACTTCATTGTAACAGATGCAGTTGTAATAAAACCCGGATACATATTATTTGTGCTTGCAGACAAATATTCAATTTACAATTAACTCTTCTTACTCTTTCAGAGTAAAGTATATTTAAGCTGTTGACGTACCTGAAATAATGTAATTACTCATTGTACGTACCGTTTTACTTAAAGTGATTAAACGTAAAATTAAAAGACTGATTCCTGCACCCATGTGTTGAAATTACTCTATAAGGCACAAAATTGTCATGAAAAAGATTAACAAAATAGTAGGGAGTAAATTGATCCTGAATGAAATAGAATGCATCCTATAATGTCAAAACAGTCCGTGTGACATCCGGAATCATAGTGTCGTTGAAATCTCTATAATTATATATGCTGAATCACACGAAACTAACATTGCCAGTCAAATGATATGAAACGTTACGCGAACACAGCATCGAAATGGTTCCTAGATTTATCCATTCTCGTCAGTCAAGGATAGTCAATCCAATTCATTCGGTGTGGATCGACGACCTTAGACTGGCGCAGGTAAAATATATCATGTTGGCTGTTATATGATCTATCATGATGTAGATGTAGATCAACAGTAGAAATTGATCAGATCAGAAGTGTCTAAACTTGTATGTTTCTCTAGGATGGAAATACTGAAAGGTAGGATTATTATACCAATAAAGAAAAAAAGCTGAGAAAAAAATATATTCAAACTGATGGGGGACAACAAAGATAGAGTACATACATTTACATGAATGTCTATGAGTTGGCCAGTCTTTCGTTTGACATTCCTTTCCACAATACACTGCTGATCGGCATCTTGCACATGCTTTTAAATCTGGTGCAGGTCTTGAGCAGCTCGAACAAACTTTTTCAGGCTTTTTCATTGTTTCATTGGCGGATGAACTTAGCTTTGCATGTTTTGTGCCTGTAGAAGATAAAATTAAAATTATGTCTTTGCACTTTGCTCCTGACAAATTATAGTTGGTGTGAGCCAAGTGAAAAACATACCGCTTTCAAAGCTGTCTTCTTCAACAAAGCGTGACTTTTACGAATGATGATTGGTTATGGGGCTAAACGATCTAATTAGAGTTAACAATTTATAACAGCAAATGTGGCCCTAATCCAAATATTGGTCTTCGTAAGGTGTTCGTGTTCCATACAACATTATGCCAATAAAAGACGTATATCAGTAAGTTTCTTTCCAGCATGGATTTGTAAAGAAATGTCGCGTGTATCGATGTAAGTTAATTCTAAACTGTCTGTGCATTCGTTATAGAATAGTTTAATGCTACCTTGGTGGAAGATACAAAGCCCTAAGTCCCAAACCCTGGATTACATTAACAAGCATACAAAGCAGATTAAAGATTTTAGTAAGTAAAAGCTTGCTTGCAATACATGATAGTCTATGGCGTGGCCAATCTTTCATCTGGCAGTCCGTTCCACAATATAAGGCTGTTTTGCATCCTGTACAGGCTCTCAGGTCTGGCGCTTCACTCATACACCATAAACATTGTCTTGATGTGAATTTTTTTGTAGTATCTGCAGTTAAAGTAAGAATTGTATTAAAAGAAGAGATGTACGTTTTGTTCCGGGGGCAAATTACATTTCCTAGTTACATTAACATTTCCTAGTTACATTAACATTTCATTTAGTTATTACATGATATTTGACATAGCGGTTCCACGCAGAGCACAGTTTTAGGCTCTCATTTTTACTCACTTAAGTTTTTCTTTAAGTAAGTAACTTACATGGGTCAAATAGGGAGATTTATAGTCAAACTTTATGTACCATCTTCCAAATCTGAAAACAATATAAAATTATAACGTATATATTGCGTGAAATTGCATTTAAATGATACTCTCACGAAAGGGGTCTTACCCCCTTCGCCCTCTGATATGTGTGCGGAATTAACAGAAAAATATAGATCTAATTTATAAGTTTAGTTAAAGGAAAAGGGAATGCTGATAGACAATAGAATGAATAATAATCTTGTGGAAATGTAATAAAATAGCAACTAATGCTACACTTGCAGTCAATTTATTCATGACTTATAATGAAGATCAGAATTTGAAAGGTGGCTATAGTTGTAAAGAATTGCGAAAATATTGTGCTCTGTTATAAAGTTTTTGACCACAACATTTTCGATAATAAACCGCATCTGAGATGTTAATAGGAAAACCACTTTAAGTGCCTACCTTTCGCCGAATTAATTTTTGCCATGATCTGCTGATATTTCCAGTGTTATTGCCTCATATTTTGAAAAAAAAGCAGTTAAAATCGGAAAATGTGCTTTCAGTTATAATTTCTGCACCCAGTGACAACGGACGAATTTTGTACATGCCCGAACCTCTCTTTTCTCATTTCCTTGATAACATCTAAAATTAAATTGGCACATGTTGTCTAAATCTATTTATAAACCTTGTTTCAACGTTTAGAAGGACTTATTATAATTGTACTGCTTATGTCCTGCATTTAAACACAATTTGAATTGAGAAGTATTTGCATATCTGATCATGATACACCCAGTTGTACACATTTTAATAACTCTAGGCAATGTTTTTGCGCCTTTTATTCTCCAAAAATTAGATATATAGAAAACATGTGGTCAGAATGCGGTTAGAAATGATGCTGACTTGATAACCAGATAATAATGCCCAGCACAAAAATCTACATACAGGTAAAGATATTTAGCATCAATTTAGCTTATATAACGGCAAGACAAATCTTTGACTGTTGTGAAAGGTGACTTCAGAATAAAATGAGCGGCACTTACTTATTCCAAATAAAAGGCTATGGAGATATATTTCTGAAATAAAGAGGTAAAAGTTTTATATACAGAGCAAAATCCCATTTCCGTAAAATCAACATTACAAAGACAGATCTTTCTTAAAATTTAACCAAGAAGCGTCAGATTTTATGAATACGGGCCAGTTTCAAACAAAACCATTTAATGTACCAAATAGTTGGAAACGAGAATTTTCTAAAATTCAGTAAATTCAAATAGAGTTAATTAGCATGCAGCAAATGTCAAAAGTAGGATATTACGGCTATTGACTGGTGAGAAATATACGTTTACTGCACAACATAGGATGGCATAAATAATCCATAATAATATCATTTTTTGACGTAACACACACTACATTGATATCTAGCTTAGAGCTTGTAATTATGAACAAAATGCGGTATTATTCTCCAATAAAAAAAATGAACAATATTATTTCGATACGGCTAAACTTAGTAAGTAGGATTATTGTTTAAGACAGCAAACGAGACAACATAAAGTGTACAAAACGTGCTAAGTTATCGCAAATTTACGACTTACCGTTAATTGTTACTATAATATATTTGCTTTATATTATATAATGATCTGAATAAAGGTTAAAATGTGAAAACATTTGCTCAGAAATGGACACTTTCTTAATGTATTAAGTAAACAAACAAATAATCTTCAAAATATGAAGATCTTATGTATTTCGAAATACTCATTGAAAAGGTATTTTAAGAGCATACAACGAATATGAATAATTTCATATAATTTTGTGTGCAGTTATCCTTTCTTTAACAGAAACCTATATAATACTGTGCATTGTTTGAGTCTTGAAGTTTTGAGTAATGCCAAAATGTAGTTTTCCAGACAGTTAAATACTCTGAGGTTTCACAGCCGATTTTGTCTTAATGCGAAGACAGTGATCTTATTTAACATCAACCAAAACGCACCAATGAAATGATACTACTCAAAGCCATGTCCATGAGCACTGATTTGAAGAATCATTTGTCTGGTAAAGCTAACCTATTTTTGGCCCAAAACATAATAACTAATTGATTACCTACGTCAAATCAAGCTAAAATAATTGTATTGGCACACAATACAGAAAGCATAGTAAAAAATAACAAGACTGATTTGCAAACAATTGTGTCCTGCAAATTAACATATGTTTGCCAAAGGTCAAGTAATTGAGTATATACCTAAGACAAATCCACCAAAGCAAAACTTTCATCTCCAAACAGTATCAACAGAAGAAAATATGGCGAATCCGTTACCATAATTTTTACAATATCTACATGGTGTTTCAATTTACTGAGTTTCCAAGGAAGAAATAATTTCATAATACACTAGCTGATTAGGAAAAATACAAAACTAAAAAGGTCAGAATCTACGTCTTTTTCCAACAATAACGCTAAAATTATAACCAAACACCAGTGGCCGATTAAATTCGACACCGGATCGGAAATTTCAACGTATATATCTTAACAGATTTCTATAATAAACAATATTGTTTTATCACTTATATCTTTTGTTCATATCTGTATTAATTATACAGTATGTGATAACTTCTTTATTAAAATAATATCTATCGACACTGGTCAACTAAAACCTCTCTTTTAGTGTATACCTGCAAGCTTCTGATCAACATTTTTGTCGTTGATTGTGTACACTGGTTGAAGAAAGCAGTTAAAACGCCATTGGTATTCCTGATCCATTTGTCGCTGTTTGGACTTCAGAGTGTTTAGGCTCAACCATTTTCGTAGTAATTCATTTTCCTGGAGAAATCATATAAGTCAGAAATATAGCATGGTGCTTTTAACTGAGGTATACATTAACATAATGTATGGTCTTAGTTTGCAAATTAGATGCTTTACATCAAATTTAAATTATTACTGCATAAAACAACAGAGATTGCTATAGAACAAGCTCTAAAGCGTTAAGAACTTGAGAAAAAGAAAATTAGTATCTTGGAATGAAAAGTGTCCCAATTGAAATCTCGGGCCTTGGCGATATATTACAGGGCTCTAAAGTCACTGTATCGGACTTTACACTTTGAAAACCCTGCATATAACACATGCAGTATAGAACTAACAAATCAAAAAAGTATCCTGCTTAAAAAGTAATCAAATGTTTTTGCAAAGTAAATACCCTGCTGGCACTCTTTCTCATTATATAAGGCGGCACAAGTATTAAGCAAATAAGACTCCCCCTCCGACAATCATATAGATACCTTACTGGATGGACCGACTCACCTTTTGAGTAGCTTCCAATACACAATGCTTTGCCAAAGAGTTTCCGCCATGTGTTTTGCAGTATTCATCCACTTCCCGCTTGTTGAGTTTGCCCTTTT
>JAECUM010024121.1:0-28754 GCA_016617855.1 Megalonaias nervosa
TCTTATTGCAAAATACATCACGGTTTGTTTTGATGAATTATTCTTTGAGCACTTTTTATTCGTCTGCATCTTCCGCTCACTCTTGTGATATTTTAACATAGTGAATTTTTCTTTTGGATGTGGTTTTCTAAGTGGAATCTGTGTTTCTTTGATTCTTTCTTAAGGAAAATATACCATAAAAACAAACGTAAGTGTCATTATGTTTATTTAAAAGTAGGAATAATATATTCTCTCTCTCTCTCTCTCTCTCTCTCTCTCTCTCTCTCTCTCTCTCTCTCTCTCTCATAATAATTTTGTTTGAAACCTAATGGTATCTGTCCCCGTTTTAAGATACCTCTCCAAAAATGTAATCAGTAGTCACAATATTTACGTGAACTGTTCCATTTGTCATGTAATTTTTTTTTCCAAAAACATTCACCCGAAAAATTGTAGAACGATTTCTTTCCATAAGTAAATCGTTGGATGATATAAGATCTTGAGTTGAATTGAACTTGTACACTTCAGGTATTTTAGCTTGATCCTATTTTGGCACCGCAATATGTCAAAGAAAAAAGTTATAACATTAGATCTATCGTTTTTCAGAAAGGAAACAAATACATCGCTTTTTCAACAAAAACGCAAGTATAACTTCACTGTATGACCCAGCCTGTGGTAAAACTCTAAGACTAAACCCAAAACATGCGTAAAGGAAAATGTAACAATGTTGTCCTATTTTTGTCTCCTCTGCTTAAGAGTGTATTAGAACAAGACTTTGTTTTGATGATGTTCGTAGTTTTGTGGAAAACGTTGCTACATTGTTTGTAGCGTGTGCTGCAAAACTTGACATCTCTTAAATTTGGGATATACAGCAAATGTTACTTGCAGTCAGTCGACAACAAATATAACACCATCATTTTTGAAATTGATCAATGAATGAAAGCAGTGAATATTTCTCACATAGAATGTATGATACTTTTAATTATCTTTGTGCTATAATACGGCAAAGAATAACAGAACCAAAAATGGTATCCTGCTTTTCTTACTTTCTTTCTTTCTTTCTTTCTTTTTTCTTTCTTTCTGTAATGTTAATTCTGTCTGTCCATCTCTCAAAAGACTATCTCCAGACGAAAGTACCGCCCGTTCTACTGTCACCCAATGCATCAACACTCTGTGTGTGTGTGTGTGTGTGTGTGTGTGTGTGTGTGTGTGTGTGTGTGTGTGTGTGTGTGTGTGTGTGTGTGTGTGTGTGTGTGTGTGTGTGTTAGCTCTCGCTTATACACATATCGTTTGTACCAAAACTGAAAATATGAACATTACATACAAAGCCATAGCAACTAATGGCCTAAACCGCTTCATTTCACCGTGTAGGTTGATGTCATCGTTTTCAATTTTTCTGGAAGTCACTTTTGGGGTTACTGGATTGCAAAACCTAATCTTCATGTGGTACCAAAAGAACTTCTTTCTTCGCTGGTCTTGTTGGTTCTGTCATCCTATCAGATTTACCACCGATTTGTTCTCTCTCAGCCTCTCAGTCTCACTCTGTATTGGATGTATATCATGTTGAATATGAGATAATCATATCATCTTCAAGATCGCTAGCACAAACTTCTACTAACACATTTGGAAAGTATTCTTTGACACAGATCGATATTGTCGCTTGGTGTTTGCTTTCTCATTGAAAAGGTGTCATCGTTTCATCTTGATTACAAACTTTAATCTGACTAAGTTTTACACACTACTTGAACTCTTTACATTTCACAGTGTAGGTGTAAGCCTTTATTCTCAATTTTCTGGAAGCGCGTTTTTGCGTCTCTCAGTTGTGACAGTAATTTTCGGGGGACGAACGAATTTCTTTTGAGCTGAATTAGGACTCTTGATTTTATGGTAGAAATGGACAGCATTGATTCAGGCTCTCTTTTGTTGTCTTCGGAATCATTGGCATGTATTTCAGCTAACACTTTAGCTCATGTCTGTGTGTGTGCATGTGTGTGTGCGTGTGTGTGTGTGTGTGTGTGTGTGTGTGTGTGCGTGTGTGTGTGTGTGTGTGTGTGTGTGTGTGTGTGTGTGTGTGTGTGTGTGTGTGTGTGTGTGTGTGTGTGTGTGTGTGTGTGTGTGTGTGTGTGTGTGTGGATACAGTACGATGTTGCCTCTAACTTTCTTCTAGTTTCCCACTGGAATGGTTTCATCTTGATTGCCAAAAATTTCGTTTGACTAGGTTTCACACGAAGGAGATCCCTGTACTTAGGGTTAAAGTATTCACTCAGTTCTCAAGCAGTCATGGAAATGGAAGAGTCAACACACGTCCACCCGCTGGTCAAAGATTTGCTAAGAGTCATACGAAAACATAATTCACAGACGAACGTGTCAACAAAACTTACCTTCTGGTGGATGATTTGATGAGAGTCATAAAAAAGTGTATAAGTGTTGATGAAGTTTGCTATATCTGTCACAAAAAAGGTTATTGGTCTCCAACATGCCCTCTTCGTCCAAGAAAGAGAAACAAAATTCAAGATACCTGTTATCATTGTCAGGAGAAGGGACACTTGGCTTGAAAGTACCCTAAGAAAAGAAAGAAGAAACAAGAGGACAAAGAGCAGAGGGGTTCAGAAAAAGAAGAAGAAAGTGATGATGAGGAGGAACTTGTGCCAGTGAAGAGATGGAAATAGAAATATGGACAATTTTGAGCAGATGTGTTGACCTTGATGTAATGTAAAATTTCATTGTAATTTATAACAGAGAATATTACAGAAAGAACACGTAAGTGTCTCTTGGTCTTGATATTTTATAATAAGGATGGCGTGTTTTGTTTTTATTGACACTGTATGAATATATGCTCCTTCACCTCTCTCTATCCCTCTGGGTTATGTTTTAGTTAGAAATGAAATGGAAGGGATGTTTTCCTTCACGTACGCACTTTGACACTGCAAGTGGAAAAATTTGTCAGTCTGTTTATCCAACATTGTTGTGTCTTGAATTTTTAAACTTTAGATAAATACTTATACATGCAGACACTGACACTATAGAATGATGGATAGAGGAGTTTTGAATAGTGTGTGTAAGGGGTGTTGGATGGCATTGGGATGTTGGATGGTATGGTGGTGTGATGGATAGTATTTTTTGTGGTGCAAGGGATAGTCTATTTTGTTTGAGTTCATCTCCTTCTCTTATACCCTAAACTAACACAGAACGTTTTTTGAATAACGTGTGGGGTGATGGATGATATAGTTGGTGTGATGGATAGAATTTATATGATGTAAGGTATATATGTTTTGTGAGATTTCATATGATTCTCTTACATCTAAGCTAACACAGGACGCTCGTGATAGTGTGTATATGGAGTGTTGGATAAAATTGGGATCTTTTATGGTATAAGTAGTGTGATGGACGGTATTTTTGTGGTGTAAGGGGTGGTATTTTGAGTGAGATTTCATCTCCTCTGATTCTAAGCGAACACAAGGCGTTTTGGATAGCGAATATAATATGCTGGATGGTATAGCTGGTGTGATGGAAAGTATTTTTGTGGTTTAAGGGATATATATTTTGTGAGAGTTCATCTGATTCTCTTACACTCTAAGCTAACACGGTACTTTTTTGGGATAATGTGTGGGGTGATAGATGGTGTAGATGGTGTAATGGATAGTATTTTATGGGATATTGGATGGTATATAAGGTGTGTAAGGGTATGTTTAGTTTGCTTTCACTTCCTCCTCTTTCACTCTAAGCTAACACAGGACGTTTTCTGAATAGTGTGTGGGGTAATGGATGGTATAGATGATGTAATGGATAGCATTTTATGGGGTGTTAGATGGTATATAAGGTATGTGAGAGTATGTTTTCTTTGCTTTCATCTCCTTCTCTTACACTCTAAGCTTAGCTGGGGTGAAGGGTGGCATAGATGGTGCAATGGATTGTATTTTTATGGGTGTTGGATGGTAGTAGTATGTTGGATGGCATAGTGGTTTAATGGATAGTATTTTTATGGGGTGTTAGATGGTATATAAGGTGTGTGTGAGAGCATGTTTTGTTTGCTTTCATCCCCTTCTCTTACACTCTAAGTTAACACAGGACGTTGTTTGAATAGTGCTTGGGATGAAGGATGGTATAGATGGTGTAATGGATTGTATTTTTATGGGGTGTTGGATGGTATTGGGATGTTGGATAGTATAGTGGTGTAATGGATAGTATTTTTATGGGGTGTTGGATAGTATATAAGGTGTGTGTGTGTGTGTGTGTGTGAGAATATGTTTTGTTTGCTTCCATCTCTGTCTCTTACACTCTAAGTTTACAAAAGGTGTTGTGTGTGTAAAGGGTGTGATCTTGTATAGGTGATGTTTTGGATATTATGTTTGTGAGATTTTTTCACCTTCTCTTACATTTTAAGCTAACCCATGGCTTTTTGGATAGAATGAATAATGGGATGTTGGATTGTATATAATGTATGTGAGAGTATTTTTGTGGGATTTCATCTTCTTCTCTTACACTCTAAGCTAAAACAGACTGCTTGTGATAGTGTGAATAGAATAGTAATGTTGGATGATATAGAGGTGTGATGGATAGTATATAGTGTGGTGTAAAGGATAGTATATTTTGTGAGATTTCATTTGCTTCTCTTACATTCTAATCGAACACAAAGCATTTGGATAGTGAGTATATGCTGGGTAGTATAGTGGTGTGATGGATAGTATTTTTTGTCGTGTAAGGAATAGTCTATTTTGTGAGATTTCATTTTCGTTTACATTCTAAGCTAAAACACAATACTTTTGGGATAGTGTGTTTAGGGAGTGTTTAATGGTATAGTTGATTGATGGATAATATTTTTTGTGGTGTAAGGGATTGTCTATTTTGTGAAATTTCATCTTCGTTTTCTTTCTAAGCTAACACATGACGTTTGGAGTGTGTGTGTGTGTGTGTGTGTGTGTGTGTGTGTGTGTGTGTGTGTGTGTGTGTGTGTGTGTGTGTGTGTGTGTGTGTGTGTGTGTGTGTGTGTGTGTGTGTGTGTGTGTGTGTGTGTGTGTGTGTGTGTGTGTGTGTGCGCGCGCGCGCGTGTGTGTGTGTGCGTGTGTGTATGTGTGTGAATGTCATTGTTTGTCCCTATAAAACTCCTTTGTCACTAGCAAAACCCTTTTGTCCCTATAAAATTAATTTCACCTACCTACCTACAGTAGCGCGTATTGATGTCAGCCACTTACAACAACGTTACTTAGTAACTGCCCGATTAAGGTCAGCCACTTGTAACACTGGTTCATTTCTTGGCTATAAATATATACATCGGTTCTCCCATGGAAATGTCGACAAGTTGTAGCTAGTGTGAGATTAAAATTATATACTAACACAAGGCGACTTGGATAGTGTGCTTAAGGGGTGTTGAATGGTATAGTTGGTATGATGAACATTATTTTTTTTGGTGTAAGTGATAGTTTATTTTGTGAGATTTAATCTCCTTCTCTTACATTCTAAGCTAACACAGGACTTTGGAGTATGTGTGCATGTGTGTGTGTGTATGCGAATGAATATTCTGTATTTTGTTTGTTGCTATCAAACCCCTTTATCCCTATCAAATTCATTTCACTTGCCTACATAAAGTAGCGCGTATTCAGGTCAGCCACTTGCAATACTGTTACTTAGTAGCCGCCCGGTTGAGGTCAGTCACTTGCAACATTGTTGCCAATTGTTCCCCAGTGTCCTGCACTGTGACGTCATTGAGCCTAGTAATTTTGAGGCTATAAATATATCCTTGGGTTTTTCCATAGGATTTTACTTCAGATGAGGCTATAAATAGATACTAGCATTTAACCATATAGTATTTTGGCAGAGTAAGAGGTAATCTATTTTGTGAGATTCTTTCTCATTCTCTTTCATTTTATGCTAATGCAGGGCGTTTGGAGTATGTGTGTGTGTGTGTGTGTGTGTGTGTGTGTGTGTGTGTGTGTGTGTGTGTGTGTGTGTGTGTGTGTGTGTGTGTGTGTGTGTGTGTGTGTGTGTGTGTGTGTGTGTGTGTGTGTGTGTGTGTGTGTGTGTGTGTGTGTGTGTGTGTGAATGTATATGTCTTTGTTTTGTTTCTCCCTATAAACCCTTGCCCTATACAATTAATTTCACCTACGTATTGAGGTCAGCCACTTGCAACACTGTTACTTAGTAGTTGCCCGATAGAGGTCAGTCGATTGCAACACTAGTTCGTTCTGAGGCTATACATATAGACTAGGGTTTTTCCATACGAATTTCCACAGGTTGTAGCTATAAACAGATACTAGGTTTTTAAATAGGATTGTCACACAAGTTGAAGCTATAAGTAGATACTGGGATTTTTAAGTGGACTTTCCTACAAGTTGTGAGTATAACTAGATAATAGCGTTTTCCCATTTCTGACTTGCCTAGTGTGAGATTTAAATTCTATACTAGCACAAAGGCTTTTTGGATAGTGTATTTAAGGGATGTCGAATGGTATAGTTGGTGTGATGGATTATATTTTTCGTGGTGTGAGGAATAGTAGGTTTGTGAGATTAGATGTAGTTTGCTTTTCACCCTTCCCCGTTTGGTCTGATTGTTAGTTTGTGTATGTGTATATGTATGTGTATGTATATGTCTATGTTGTGTTTACCCATTTCAATTCCCGTTTGGGTCTAGACAGGCTCACCATGTTCATTTTCCGTTTGGGTCTAGACAGTCCCAAAAGTCCATGTTCAATTCCGGTTTGGGTCTAGATAGGCCCACCATGTTCTTTTTCCGTTTGGGTATAGACAGTCCCAAAACCCCATGTCCAATTCTCGTTTGAGTCTCAATCGTCCCAGGCCTAAAACCCTATATAATTCCATGTGGGTCTCAATTGCCCCCATCAACTACTTCGGTAGGTAGGTAGGAACACAATATTCCCTACCCTAACATACTTTTATGTATGTATGTATGTATGTATGTATGTATGTATGCATGTATCTATGTATAAAAACAAAATATGAGAAATTTTCCATTGTCGAATGTGTGATGGTGTGCATGTATGAAAGCAAAATAATAGACCCTTATCGCCTTCTACCTTTGCGTATATGATGGTGTGCTTGCATAACAGAAAAGTAATAGACTCTTCCATGGCATGTTTTTGTGTATATGTGACTGCATGTGTGTTTATACACATGCAGCTTTCTCTGTATGTATTTACAAAAGCCAAATAGTTCCTACTTACATTCCCTTTTTTGTTTGTTTGTTTTTATTTTTATGTCTCTGTTTCTGTCAGAAATGGTGTTTGTTGTTGAAACTACGTCATTGTTTTCCCCTTTCCTTTCATCACTTTGGATTTGTTTCAATGTAGAAACGTCTTTGTATTTGTTTTCTAGTCTTACCCAGGGACATCCATGTCACATACCCATGTTAAATTTCCAAAGGGTACCACAGTTCCCTCCTAATGTTAAATTCTCCTCCTAGTCCAAGAATGACATCCTAATGCTAAAGTGCCAGATGTCCTAACAGCGAAATCCTAAAGTAATATTCTCCATACCGCACCAGAGTGACATCCAGATTCCCTAGGGCCCCAGAGTGTCACAATAAGTGTGTATGGGAGTGTAAATCGTCGCCCTAAACTACACCGAAAGCTCTTGTATGGTTATTAAAATAAGAATATAAATTAGATCATCAGCAATCAAGAATATATTTATCGACAATTATTAATATGCAAGTATACCTGAGGTCCAAATTTTTCACATTGTCATCGACCTTTCCTTCGCCTTTTTTGCACTCATATGAAAGCTGAGAATCGACAAAGGCCACCAGATAAACAAGCAAGAGGGCGGTGAACATGTAACCTTGTAAAGAAGAAGAAAATATACATTTTTTCAGCGACATTTAAAGTTCGTGATGTAAGCTAACGCACAGTTGTTTGATTAAGAGAATGTTCTATCAGTTTTCAAATGTAAGCAGAGAGAGAGAGAGAGAGAGAGAGAGAGAGAGAGAGGGAGAGAGAGAGTAAAATTTACGATAGTACAGTTTCTATTCACAAGCACTTCACCAATGCTTAAACAAAATTAAATGCATCCAGACATCAGAGAAATTCTAATTCCAATACTATTTCTGTTTATCCACTATGATGCTATATCCTAATCGAGTTCTATTGGAAATCTTACTGCCACAATAAATGGAGATGACATAATGTCGTCTGCTAGGATTTTACATGTAAATATGTCCTTTAAATGTCCGAGGCCAAAGCATAGCACAATGACTCGACAATGCATCATCAGACACAGTTTAACAGTTAATTATTGTATGTTGTTCCGGAAATTGGAAGGCTATGAAAATACAACCGTCCTCTAAATTCTCGATCGATGAGTTGCTTAAATTGCTATTGTCTATGTCTCTGTCAGAGTTTACCAAGAACTCTTTCACTCTGTATGGATTGTTCCTTAGGTTAATTACATTTATCCTGGCGTTTTGTACTTTCACTTTTGGTTTCTAAAGACAATTCAGAATATGTGCAACATTTTGTGTCTTGCAAGTAGTCTGTAATGATCTGTATCTGTTACAGCATTCTACGTAATTATGAAGAATTGAGTGCAGCTTTATTTGTGTAAGATAGTTATATGAGGCAGTTACAATTTGTATACATTTACGAAAGATATACTCGGACGATGTTCTTCCTATAGCTACAATTAACAGTGCTAACTGAATGGTTCAGATTTAAATTTCACCATGTACACACACACACACACACACACACACACACACACACACACACACACACACACGCACACACACCTTCGATCATAAATCATAAACATGTATCAACGGTTCAATGAATCCGGAAATTGTCGTCGATCTTTTGGTTTATATATGTCATCATTTTATGATCACGGATTATGAACATGTATAAACGGTTTACTGGGTCTGCAATATGTCACTGTCGAGCTCTTTCATCTAGAATAAAAATTCTAAGCTTCTACAGAGTTTCGAACCACATACATTTCTATTTGTATTCCTATGCTTTACGTCTATTACAAGCGGCCTTGCTTACTAAACAACGAAATCTATTAAATGTTTATTTACCTGTAAATTCCTAGCGGATGACATTTCATCATTTCCACGTACTGTGGTAGTTAGATTTCTAGAAACATGAAGTAGGATATAACTGTATAAAAGGTAAATAGAGAGAGCAATGGAATAAAAATGTGTCGTAAGTTTTGGATGCTTTTATCAACCCGAGAAGGGATTATTTGAAATGTCCCTGCGCTCTATTACTATCTCTAGTTACCTATTTTAAAATGACTGACAGCATATTAAATGAGGATACAAATAAGATCTTAACAGATGTGAAAGTTCATTGACTCCTATCCTAAATATAGTTAATCTTATGGGTTTTTTAGTGTTAATAAAAATGTATATTTTGTATGGTCTCTGATGCATTAATAGAAAGACAGCGGCTGAGAGGGCCCAAACATCAAGGTTTTCGTTCCTCGGACTGAAACTTCTGGCTTTAATGCGTAGGATGTCAACATTTTGCTACTTACATAAAAATGTTGGCTTTATTGTTTCAGTTCCAGCTGCTATACTAAACACGTGACTTTTGAAGTTTTGTGACCAAAAATACGTGCAGGCAGTACAACAATCAAATAACAAGTTTTGCATAAAACAGGGTATACTATATAACTGATTCAAAAGACACTGAAAATAAACTGTAATAATTCTACATAATATGCAAACATTTCACGACATTTCATTAACATGTATTAACACTTAGCTCGTATTAAATATATCATGCCCAGGAAACTGAAGCGATGCGCCTTTACCAAGAACACACCGAGGCTAGATTGGACGGATTTCCGACCCACGAACCTTGGATTACGAATCCGACACTCTACATTTGAGCTTCCACTGCTACTGTGGTGGGTTCAAGAGCTTAAATTCAAATGTTATCGTACATGTAGTGTCTATACATTATGATTATTGTAGATAAGTGCAGTTTAATGTAGTCTAGTGCAATGCAGTTAATTGTAGTGCATTGCAACGTGATGCAGTGTGGCGTCGTGTAGTGCACCGTAGTACAATGCAGTCTGGTGCAGTGCGGTGTAGTGTAGTGTGGTTACTGTAATTACGCAAGATTTCATTAATCAATTTCATTTTCATGCTCAAACACCTTAAATAATCTGAGGAGGTCTTCCTTGATCTTCCATAACAAATAAAGGATACTAAACCGTCTTGCTCTGTGTTTAAACAATGCGAATTATATTGAACGTAATACATTTTCTAAAACTCGAAATTGAATAGGTGTGTGAGCTTTACTTCATAAAATTTATTATAACTCGTAATGAGGTTTCCTGTCTGTACGATTAGCAGAGCACATCAGACAATCGAAGAATGGAGTTTTACGAAAATATCATATTTAAATAGCAACAGCTGAACATCGTTGTTATATTACATCTCATCTACTGACTCTTTCTCTACATGTAACTTTTCAACATTATACTGGGTCAACAATAATTACTGGTGAGTGGTCATGCTACGCGGTTGAATGCATGTTTTGGCAAACTTTAGTCTAAATAGCACGGCATGAGAACACTATGAGTGGTACCTAAATTATCTGCATCAAAGTATCCGATGTATGGATAGCAAGTCAACAGTGCAGGTGGGAATGAGGTAAAGATGGTATGTTAATGTGAGTTTATTTTCATTTATACTCCAACGCTGTATTATCGCGGGCTCTATATTATCGCGGCAAACGATATTTTCCGATTAATTTTGCGCCGTCTAGCGGTTGTTTTCAAATGTAAAACTGTAGACAGTAAGGTTGCAAATATCTTATAGCACAATTTCCTCTAAAATGTCAACATTTTTTATAAGTTTACAATGAAAAAGAATGAACATCACTTTATTTGTAAAGTGCATTCAATTACGTTGATTGTCATATACAAAACTCCAGTCGAACTTGCTATACCTGCTTTGACTTTGATTACGAAATATATTCAGTGTATCATCTGATGTTTGATGATTATAGGTCATATACTAACGGTGACATACATGTCCTTACAAGATTAAACGTGCAATTTCATTCCATGGTAGCCAATATAGACCAAAATTGACGAAAATGTTGCTTCTGATCATACTTCTCGTACGTAAATAAGAATATAATAGCAGTTAAACTTTATTGAAATCAGTAATATTTCAATAATAATAATAAAAATAATGATAATAATAATAGTTTTTATATATTTATATTTCTTTGTCCACAATGCATTTAAAATTCATTTAAAGTTAAATAATATTTGTTTTTAGTTTGTAATGTTGTTATTCATGGATGTCCACTTTAATTACATTTGTGTGTTCGATTTGATCATTGGATCCTTTCCTTTATTGTGCAGATATTCTGCCAGAACAAGCTTGGAGATTCCTTCTCATAGGTAAGTTGCAATTTATCCTTATTATAATAACAGTGTGCTACCATACGTAAGTTACGCAATTCCGCGATAATATGGAGTTATTCCCCCATGGTACGTTAATTTTGGTCAGCCACCACATGCAGTTTTATTTACATTTACGCGCTTCGAATGACAAAGATTTTTTTACAGGAATAGAAAGAGGGAAAGTCATTGAAACTTTACAAATTATAAGTAAGCAGCAATAGCAAAACAGTTTTAGAATGTACCAATAAGACCATTAAGTACCGCGATAATACAGCTTTCCGGGCTAATCGCTAATTGTATAATAATAATGCGTTCACTATATTGCAGCCCTGAGGGACCTCTATAAATATCCGATAAAGTCATTATATTTGTTTGTGTCGTTAAGGTGGAATTATTAAGAAAGTACTTATTAAATTCATACTTACATTTGTCCATTGTTGTTACTGTACACCTGTAATAAATAATAATGAACCTGAAGAAAATATCCCATATCCAGCAGAGAACAAGGGTCATTTATATTGGGCTTTGTCTTTAATGAGGCCGGTTTCCAAACCCCAAAAGGAAAATGTTCAAGAAGACAAAATATTTTCATCTACTTTGCACAAATCATTTCTAAACCTCTAAAAAAATTCCCTATTTGTGAAATTACATATTTATTTTAAGCTTGTAAATTTTGTTTTTTTAAAAGACAGCTGTATAATTGTGTAGTGCTAACAGGGCAAGGTTACTCGATTGCGCTCTAAGCCAAATTCGACTTTCATGTTATCATGCTTGTTCATTTAAAGTTCTAAAAAAACGGAAAAATATATCTGCAATATTACATCATTTGTATGGTTGTTTTATAATACAGTATATGTAGCTTTATCGTAGGGTCACATACTTCCTGTATTCTGATATAAAAGCTATCAACAGCTGATACACGTGTTAGATTATGTCAGCTGTTAAGGAAAATGCTTGATCAAGGACGTTCTTTGCAACAAAATATCCTTTGTTCTTTTTTGGTACTTTTAGAACCAGTTTACTTGCTAAAATCAACTTCTTCCCACCCACGTAGCAACGTAGAAATTCTGGATCTTACTCTCACGTGTTTTCTGTGAATTTTAAAGCTGGAATGGTTTGGCTCCCGTTCAAATTACGTTTTAGAAGAGGAAAGTGTTTTAAAAGAAAGATCAATTCAATAAATGTGATCACGCAGTCCTCCCCCCCCCCCCGACTTATCATCCAAATTTATTTTATGTGGAACTAGAATAAAGTTTATTACAATTGAAACCTGGTACCAATATTATTTTACTGGATATTGTATCACTTATTGTTTAATTTTTTTTAACTTTATTTTTACAAATTTAATTTTTTATTTGCATTTATTGAAGCATTTATTTCAGCCTTTGCAATGATAGCGTTGGCCCTTTCCAGTGGAACGATATTAACAACAACAACAACTCGCTTAACCTCAATGAACAGGTAACCCTATTATATGCTCGTTTTTAAAAAGAATGATATGAAGATTACAGGTGTGTGTGTGTGTGTGAGAGTTGGATTTTTAACGTAGCTTTAACAATTTTTCAGTCATATCACTACGATGTCTGCAGTGTGGCAGTTTCTAGTGATGTCTAGCACTGGGGCATCATGCCGCAGACATGTAGCATGATGTCCAACCCAGTCTCATTATCCTGACACCAGGCCGACCAGTCCTAACACTAACCTCTTAATGCGGAGCGCCAAGCGAGGCAGCTGTTAGTACCATTTTTGTAAGTCTTTGGTATGATTCGGCCGGGGATCGAACCCACGACCTCCCGCATCCGAGGCGGACGCTCTAACCACTAGGCCACTGGAGCGGTCAAAGAAGATTAGAGATGATAATGAAGATTACAGATGATAATGAAGATTACACATGATAATGATGCTTACAGATAATAATGAAGATTACAGATGATAATGATGCTTACAGATGATAATGAAGATTACAGTTGATAATGATGCTTACAGATGATAATGAAGATTACAGATGATAATGATGCTTACTGATGATAATGAAGATTACAGATGATAATGATGCTTATAGATGATAATGATGCTTGATAAAGCTTCACTCTTTGTTTTGATGCTACTGATATAGTCATTTTATTATAGATAGATCAGCAGCACAAAATATTGATTCCTGAGATAGAGTTGTATAGATTATCTACTCTAAGGCAAAATGAGCCAGAGTATGATATACATATTCGTGTCATTTGTCTGCATTATATTTAGGAAAAATTATTAAAACATAGATATTGCCCATAATCTGGATCACTTAAAATAAAGCAGCCAATGTTAGTAAACCACTATGAACAAACAGAACAGCTGCAAATTTCTACAACGGCTGGTCCACGTCGATGGCATAATAATGCATCTAAATTCTCTTTCTATGTTGGAACAAATAAATGCAATTCACCATTTCCTCATTTCACCTTTGCTTTTTCACCGTCCAATTAATCAAAGTTTCCCAAAGAATGAACATTAATGTTTAGCAGCAAAGTACATTACCTTATTATATTAGTCCAACATTCATACAACCCCACCCACCCGTACCCAACCCCTCACGGACTCCAAGATGCAGAATGGGTCCAATGCACCCTCCTGCATGTCGTTAAAGGCAGAAGCTGCATTGACTCAGTGGTTAGCGTGCCGGACTCGCGATAGATAAGGTGTGGGCTTGAATCCTATTTGGGCAATACTCTTTACTCAGATTCTCCCGCCATTAAATAAACATCTTGTGTTACTCTGCTGTAAAAGACTAAAACACCAAATCAATCCAAACAAAGTCAACACTAATACATAAATCTGCTTTCTGTAAAGAAGTAAAAAGTGCATGATGTTTGAATATTTTGTTATATTAAGACTTCAATATTTCAGTCAAAGCTGTCCATATGTCGCCAGATGTTGAATCGAAATGTCACCTTCCTGAGACGTCATTAATACTCTATTTATCTCATTGTATATGGCAGTGGGAGAGCTGTCAACTGAGTCAACTGAGGTCTAGTGTGAGTAATTACATACAAAATATGGGACAACATGTGGGCATTATTTACACAAATGGATCTAGAATATACGAAATACATAGTAACTTTGAGCTGATATAACTCAAAAACTGTGACTTTGATTTTGCTTTTACTTTTAGTTACAGTGTCAAGCATGTTAAATTATAGTTATTTAACCATTGCATATTTATTTATACATTGCAAAAGTTTTTCTAATGTCAATGAGAGTAGGCACGTCTTAGCGCCAATTTCGGAAAGTCCCCTCTCAAATGCCATTTTTCACTTTAAAAGACTTGTTTTTGATACAGTTAATATTTTATGTAGAGTAAATATGACAATATTTTCAAAATGGCTACCATTCCAGCCATGATAATGGTAAATGGGGGGGGGGGCGGGTAGGGATGCTGAAAAATATCATATATTAATAGAACCAGAAATTTAAGTAACTATAATAATCATTTCATGGATGGTTTGTAAAAAGATTTAATAATGCTTTTACTTCCTTAATTATTACCAGCATGTTTTTCTTTTATAATTTCATGGTGTTTGTTTTTCTAATCTTGTCATTGTATGTGGTGTTTTATGTTTTATCTAACATTGTAAATTACTTAGAGTTTCTAAAGATAAGTAGCTGTACTAAGTTCATATTATTATTGTTATTATTATTATTATTATTATTATTATTATTATTATTATTATTATTATTATTATCATTACTGGTGCAATTTTCTTGAATAACCAGTATCGTGTTGCAATGAGTGTTTTGTGAAAGATATATGCCAAGTCAGACCAAGTGTTCTCAGGCTAATTTGAAAAACACAAATTTTTCAAAATGGCAGTCGTTGTGATCATATAACAACTCAGACAAGTACCAATTTCGTAAAAGATGAATAAGAGAAGTAAATAGATGACTCCTAGTTCATGGGTAGTCTCTTTCGAGCGTAAGGGGAATAGCAAGGCAATGGAAATATTTTCAAGATGGCGACCATATTTAGTGGGGACGGTGGAGCCACTTTCGTTTAGGACTAATACGATGGCTGGATGAATGTGGGAATCAAGTTACTAGACCATCAGGAAGAGTAACCATAAGGAACTATTAATGCCGCACGTACATTTGACGCGGTGTATGGCAGACGTACGGACGACATGGACTAGATAACGGACGACATTAACAGCTCTCCTGCCTGTCTACTATCAGTAGAGCTAGTACGAAGATCACCACGGCATACATGAATAGCATGCTTTTGTATTTATGACGCGATATTTATACAGTCTCTAATTTCGCCGGCCTTATAATTTACAGATCGACATGTTGGGTCAGAGTAAAATCTTTCAACAAGTTGTAATTCTTCTTTTTTGACGTACGATCGAGAAATCAATACGCTGAGAATATCCCTTTATACAATTCTAATAATATGCACTTAGCACGACTCTTAAGAGTCAGTGAAGTAGGTCATGCAAATTATGAACATCTAATAAATGTGAGTTTAAAACAAAGTGAGACCGAAAACAATCGAATGTCTTCCTACCTGACTTCCGCCTGTACAGTACTGAAAAATGTCTGGGTTTCTGAATTGTCGCTTTTGTTTGGGTTGGAAAATATAAGGGAATTTTTGTAGTGACCTGCTGTTCAAGCGTGAACGAGGAAAAAAATGCAAGAAACCAGATACCAAATACGAAACCCATTCATGCGTAGATAATTATTAGCAACAGTGGTGCAGACTGAACAGGCAATAAATGTTTTATGTTTCGTTTTAGGGATTGACCATTTATATTTTTACTTTCATTGAAGTATGAACAGAAAAATGATGTTCAAACTGTATGAACAGTGATCGTTAAAAATCAACTGGTCGATTCATATAATTAAATTGGACATCTAATAAGACTAAATAATACAAATTATTTTAAAAGTCTTGTTAAAAAAGACAATTTTAACATTATCTAGTCTTTCAAATATGCAAGCAAAAAAGCAGTCAGTATCTGTAATCCGTCATTTTCCCTAAAAACATGGCACAGCCTGACCATTGGTCATTAGATCACTAGAAGTGCAAATTGAAATACATAGTGCAGAAATACACATGATAAAAGTGAAACATTATTTTGATTGCTTTAATTACTTTTGCCCTTATTTCCCGATGTCGAAATTAGAGACCAATATCGAATTGCCCAGCTTGTATGGAATATTCACATTCAAAAAGGATTTTTTTTTAGCTCTCGCAATATTATATAGAGTTTAATGGAACTGACAAACATGTCTATTTAACATGATATTTTTCCACAGAGAGAGAGAGAGAGAGAGAGAGAGAGAGAGAGAGAGAGATGCCTTTTTTATGTACCTCATTAATGTACGAAATGCCGAAAACAAAAGATTAATCTATTCGGGTTGATAAAAGCTGATATAAAAATGTGAAGTTCTGCTTAATAAAAGACTTCTTGATATACATGTATTTTCTTTATCATTGTTTTCCACTCGAATTAGTCATCAAATCCATTCTACACATGTCTATATTTGTTTATATGGTGTGTAAATTTAGCTTGAAAATTGTTTGGGCCAATATACATCCATTTGCTCTCCTTCCCTATCCTTCCACGTTCTTGGTTTTTGCAATTTCCTCAACTCTTCTAGACCTTATCTTGGGACTTGCAGTTTAGTGAGCTTGGTGCAGAGCAATTCATGCAAACACTATATTTCTTGTTCAATGTTAATTTTGTTACCTATTACCATTTATAAAATAGTGCCCCGGATGAACGAGTGGTCTAAAGCGCCCGCCTACACAGAACACTGCCATCTCACATTAGTCCACTTGTGTTCGAGTTTCGTGCTCGCCCAACGTGGGTATGTGAGAAATTTTCCAGTATCTTCCAATGGGTCCATGGTTCTTTCCAAGGTTTTTCCTCTGCCAGTTATACTAGCCGCAATGTATAGTCTATCATATACTGATAAATGGCATTAAACTTACAAAAACAGCAAAAAGAACCATTTATAATATTCGATCTGGAAAGGATTACAACTTTGTTCTCTGGCGTTAATTGAATTTCAAGCGTTATACACCAAATACGCAAAAAGAGAAAACGCTTATGGTGTAAGGGAGGTAACTGCAACAAAACAAATCCCAGCTATCAGCAAGTATTTATTGTTCAAAGGCCTTATATTACAATCACTTCTAATGGTACTAGAAAAGAAAAATATAAAGTATTGAATGAAATATATATATATATATATATATATATATATATATATATATATATATATATATATATATATATATATATATATATATATATATATATATATATATATTCATGTACATTTTTTTAAAAGAATGAACAATATAAAAATCTGGAAACTATATAGCCAGACCGACAACATATTAAATGCAGTTCACAGAGAGACGTGATAAATGTGCTCTGATATTTTATTTAGCATTGTTAACAGTACTGTTATCAACGAAAAACGACACACACACATACACGTACCCATACATAACAATATGTTAGTTGATATCAATATCAACATCTTATTTTTCTGATGAAAAACATAGACATGAATGTGAAATGAATGAAATATCGATAACAGAATGAATGCAAAGACAATTATGACTGTAATTTTACATGGGAAGAAAGTCAATGCTGTGCAATATATTTTCTTACAAATAGCAAATACAAACCAATTATTTACTCAGTTACACCTCGCTCCTAAAGAATATTGATTTCAGTGAACAAATACATAGGAGTATAAACCAGTGGTTGATGGGGTTGGGGTGTGGGTGTCGGAGATGGCGCACAATCATCTCCATAAAAAAAATGCAGCTTAAAATACATGTTTGCTTACAACAATTGTTTTTAAAAGTTTGACAGCCATTACCATAGGTTTTGTGTAAATGATACTTCATTTCTGGATTATACTATCTATGTAAATAATATAAATAAAGACGGCAACCTATCCATCCACCCCACCCACACCAAAACCCCCAGAATATCACATCCTACTAAGAAAATTCCAACAAGTTTGCTTCCCTGGAATAGCTCTTGTCAAACATCAAACAATTATATTGGCTGGTATTATAAAATAATACTAATAAATTCAAGGTACTGTCTGCAAACAGCGGAAGGAAGTGGAACTTTATAGCATGCATAGCCTGTCAGCACTAGATGGAGTCTCCTGCGCGCATTGATCGAGAGTATGACAAATTGCAAGCTATAATTTATAGAGCTGGCAATCATGTGTAGTTCGTGGCACGTGCTACAAAGGCGAAGCATACATGTCGAATATAACTAAAAAATAATGCGTTTGAACACTTCGAAAAGCAGATGTATTTTTAATATGACCCTTCTGTTAGGAAATAAAATGTCTGCCTGACATGTTCTTTACATAGATTCTAGGATCCTATATGAAACTCAACGTCATGTGCTGTTCTTTTTGTTGTTTTTGTTTTGTAATAGTAGTAATGACGTCCCACCCTCAAGTTTCTGTGGTTTACAAACGGTGAAAGAGAAAATGCCTGAAATATGGCATCACATAAAGTCAACATAAAATATTTCGTATATATCTTTCTTTGCGCTCTCTGAATTACCAGGTGCCTGGGTGATATATATTGAAACAGTTCGACGTTCATACCTATGGGGTAGCACACTATAGACAAATCCGCACATGAAATGTTCCAGATCAAATGTACATTCTGCCCAAAATGCATGGAAGAGGCTGGCTAATACCCATTCATTTCATCTCAACTGAACTCTTTGTAAAGTCTCGATCACCAATTTAATCACCAGTTAGACGTGATTCTGACCGGAATTGTTTAACGGTCAGACAAGAACTGACTGGGACATCTATTTAAATATTTCTAGACAACACATTGTATGTCAAATGGTCATAACTTTAACGTTCATTCTTTAACTGAAATGAAACTTTCACTGTAAATATAAAAGTCCTGAGTAAATCGCTGTAATGTGATCATCAAAGGTGTTTTTCATCTTTGTTATGCTATACTACCCTGAAAGCGGCAAAGGCTGAATTGAAGACAGGATTTGACATCCAGGCATCGCGGGTTCAATACCCGTCCAGGTCAGGCAGAGTCATCTGCCTCGGTGTGCTCTACTGAAAGGCATACAGTTCCTATTTCACAACATGATATAGCAAGTAATGTGTTAAAAGTGCAGTTAAAAAGCAACGAACCACTAAACATACGCTACCCATGTAACATATTAGGGTGTAAATGCATTTTTAGCACGGTATGGGCTGATATGCTGTGGAAATAGGAGTTACGTGTCTTTCCAGGGACATGCTGAGGCAGCTGCTGCTACCTATTAAGGACGTTAACTTGTGAAAAGCTGAGTATTTGTCTATTAAAGGAAAATGGAAATTTTGTATGGTCATGGACAAAGCAATTCAAACCCACTACAATGTGTCTGTATTGGTTTACATTTTTTTTTTCATCCCCCAGGCAGGGTCGTTACCCAAAATATATCCCAAACGTACCCTTTCACAAACTGATCATAAAATAATAATAGCTGAATGAGTATTTAAAACTTCATTATATTTGCACAAATTGAAAATCATAAATTTATTATCAAATATGTAATGAAAATGGTGTGCATGTGAGCGCATGTTTCGCATATGACATAATTATTGAGATCGCATGAAAGCCATCACGGTCGATTTATGGTTGGTCATACATCGTTAAAGATTTCCGAAGTTCTCGTATGCTTATCATTAATTTTCTAATTGTCTTCTGCTTGACAGATATTGCAATTAAATTATATCACCATTTTATTTTTATTGCTTAATCAAAGACATAAGTTGCAATTAAGTCATTAAGTCCAAATTTCGATCAGAGTTCACAGTGTTACTGTATACCTAAGTAAAAGTGACGCCATATAGATGATGTCATCATGTAATCATGTAATAATAACGTTCATTTTGAACTATGCAGTGAGGGTTAATTTTATAAAGGCGAATTACGTTAAGACCCTTTTCCATGACTCTACTATTGTTGTTGCTGTTTCTTGCATTATTATTATTATTATTATTATTATTATTATTATTTAATCGGGGCCCGCGGGTGGCCGAGTGGCCTAAAGAGCTCGCCATTACCGATTACTGCCATTTCATCTCTGTACTGCATTATATGCGTAAATAATGTTTCAGCTGTTTACAGTTTAGACTATCAATATCGATTTTACTGAGGTTCTTTTCGTTCCCTTGGTTAGTACTCATTTTCGTCTACTACACGGAAGTACGAAAATGCATGCCACCTGCGAAATAACCAAGGGGGATAACACTTTTCCGTAAAGGCCTATACTGGCCACCTGTTATAAGCTGAAAAATAGTGTTCAAACCAAAACAAAAACATTATTATTTAATCAAGATACATAGAATTGCAGAGATAATATAAAGTTACTCAAGTTATAATAATAAAATAATCACGTTCTGGGCTCTTTGCGTGGCTGTCTCAATTTTGATTTTGTCCATTTTCGACGTGCTCTAAAACAAAATACTTATGGGCTGCATCAGATTGTTCGTCCTCTGTTCCCAAGGTCGAATCTCTGACCTCGTCTCCCACTTCATTCGTAGGTTTCTGGACCTTCCAGATTCCTGGATTTATTTTCCCGTGAACTGTGTTCGTTCTCAAGGATAAAGTTGTTGTGTCCGCAAATATCAATGTCGGGAGCATATTCGCAAACTCCTTCACTTTTATGTGCTAAAATTAATTATATGGTCGGTGTGTACGTCGTTACCAGTCTGCGTTAGATGACCAGAATCTTGTTCATTAATTTCGTGATCAGAACAAGTCTCCTTTAGCTCAAGTTCATCGTAAGTTTGCTGATCATTGTCGATCCGGTTAGAATTGAGCGATTGGTACTGGGTTTCCTCAGCTTTAATTTCGTTCTTGGAGGCCGCTGATTCGGGGTCAGTCAGAATCTGTAGTCAATAAATATAAGCATACTAGATACCTTAAGTTAGCTGTTCTTGCACTTAATTTTATTTATTTATTTATCTATTTTGTGCATTCCGATAAGAAGACAACAGTGAATTCCCTACTGTTTGTGGGCAAACACCTTTTATGGACTTTACTGTTGCTACAAAACACAGATTTGACGACATTTGCCTATTCATAAATCTAAGTACTTACGAACGTGTTATTTTCTGGAAAACTTTGATATTTCAACGTACATTAATGTAAATTTACATTATTTTCTTTATGACAAAGGCAAAGTTCTTTAAAAATAAACTTTATCAATGACATAAATTTCAAGTGCTCCTGTAAATAACATTCTCGATTAAACTTGTTCATTACAGTTGATATATATATATATATATATATATATATATATATATATATATATATATATATATATATATATATATATATATATATACTTCATGATGCTATCATTACAATTCTTTAATTGACTTACTAAAACATATTTTATATGTAACTTACTTAATAGAAGACAGGTTGTCTACTGTCTGAAACAGTAAGACTGACAATTTTATTAAGACGAATAGAAAAGTGATTTGACAAGTTTTGTTTTAGAAAGTGAGAAATCATGATAGAAACAATCTTCTGTACGTTAAAAGCTATTTTAAATGGACTTAAAGAGCTCGTAAATATTATAAATATTAATGTCAATTGTAAATAAGGCTATTTAATGAAAAACAAGTTTTGCATATTCCTGGCGATTTAAAATATAATACATGACATAACATACAATGAACGATACATCAATGAAACAATGAAAGTTCGACAATATTAGTGATAGAAATTGTAATAGAAAATGTAGGTTGAGGCACTTTCTACACTATGAACTGCCACAAGTTAAAGTACATGAATCGAAAAAGAAATAAGAAAAATACAGGTATATGATCGCGGAAAAATCTCTTTGAGAGATCAGAGGCATTTTCGCGGGAAAGGTTACGATAAACACCTGTCTTAAAATAATATCAAAATGGAGATGAAAAAGCTTCTTTCAAGTTCGTAAATTTTTAGAACTTATACTTTTGTTGATAAAAGTGGACTGACCTTAACAAAATGTCTTTTAAAGCTTTATTTGGTAAAATAATCAACCATGTAATTGTCCTCCTCCTCCTCATCTTATTCTGCTTCTTCGTTTTCTTCTACTTCTTCTTTTTCAGTATCACCATATTTATTATTATTATTATTATTATTATTATTATTATTATTATTATTATTATTATTAACACTCCATGAAACAAATAAAAATCCATCTGTACGCTTACTTGCAAATCTGAACCTGGCTGCTGTTTTGAATCGCCTTGGACTTCCTTGACATGTTTTGAGAAACTAAACAAGAAAGAAAAGAAATTAAACTGCAAGAACGAAAAGTAAGTTTTGATTGACGTGTTATATAAGAAGAAACTAAGATTAACATTCAGCTATTATTGTATTACTTTTCACCACAATTTATTTAGCGCATAGATGCACACAGATCGATTAAAAAATGTTGACTAAAATTGACTCTTAACAGGTGGGGAGCAGAAGCAATTTATAACATTTCTTCGATGCTGTTTGGATAAATATTCATGCTACAGCCGACAAATCAAGATATTTACTTTAAACAGATCTGACGGCGCTTGATGACACTAATTTTGTTTTGCTTGTATCTAAAGGCTTGAAGAATACTTAAATAAGACGAGTGTCACGCGATTTCGCCATTATTATTTATTTATTTTATTTATTTATTTTCGAGACCTATATATGATTAATTCTTGCAGCGATCTGTGTTTGATCACTCCCATCAATCTATTCACAAAACAATACTAGATTATAGTGCGTGTCCTGATGCACATTGTAAGCGATCCCAAACGTTCATGAGCTTAAACTGTTGTTTTTAGATAACTCCTCTCGCCCCATAGGCGATACGAGACGCTACCATAAGGCAATGCCAGTTATTTACATTAAAAAATGTACCTCGTGATAAATTGCCTTTGAACCATACGGTCACGCCGTCGGTGTAGCACCGTAGCGGTCCAGCTAAGTGCTGACAAACATAACTAAAAGTCTCAAATGGAACGGTAAGTCCATACACTGTCATACACACAGGCACACACATAATGTTCTACTTTTTATGTGGGTGCGTCAGCCATTTCTTTCCTGCTCATATATGCATGAAGGAATGTCTGCTCGTTTGCATTACTTACTATGTGGGACGAAGTGATGTTTTGGGCCAGCAACACCATGGATGGTGTTAACCATCAATGTGAGCGACTGGGTGGGAGCCGTTTTGGAAAGTGAGGAAATTGCACGTGGCGCAGGGCGGCAGATACCTTCACTCCCACCCCAGCCTACAATCACAGTTTTGAGTTGCTGTAGTATGCTAATTGCTAAATTATTACCGGCTGCTTTGCTATTGATGCCTTCTTACCTTTGGCAACTTTTGGTGCCATTGTAGCATCCTTGGTCGTGGCTGGGTTGGGCTTGGGCTTATGCGAAAATGTTAGCAATGCTATTGATAGTTCACGAACTTCTGCTACACGCAATACACATTTAATAAGGGCCATAGTGCGCGAGTCAGCTATGGTTCTTTCAAACGTGCTATAAAAAGTCCAAATTGCGAAAATAGGCCGTTTCGACAACATATTTTTGTTGGAAGTTATTTAAAGATCATCATATAGAGGAGGTGCGATAGGGGACGGTCTCCAGTCAGAAACTGTTCCACGAGCGGTCTTTTCATTTCTGCTGACACCACACAACTTATTATTCTCTTTCTTCTGCTTCTTCGTCCATTACAACAGAAGTGTATGTCTTTTGCGATGAAATCCGTATTTAATTTTTCATGTTTGTGTATTTGTCGACTTCATCGAGGTGAGGCTTAAAACCCTATTTGGAGATGGCGTTATCACGGAATGCCTTAGATATAAGGTATGAGATTGTGTTGGACTTTATGTCAGCAAAGGTGCAGGTTGTTCTGGATTTCTAAAGAGCTCATTATTTAACTGCTTTTCATCCTCGTTCTACATCAATCTGTCCGCAATAACTAGAAGGAAATACTCTTGCACCAGTGGTTTGTATTCCTTGTGAATATCAGGCACTTGTTTTTGCGATCTGTGCTAATACTCTGTCGTCGATCTCAGGACTGGCAGGCTGCACCAATAAGTCATGTACAACGTCTATGTCTGATTTCTTCCCGATGGCTTACTATATCTATTACGATATAATATGTAAGACGTAACTGCATCAAATAAATGTGGTTGAAGCATTCTTATCTAATGGTGTTCCCATTGGCAAACATAGACTCAAAGCGTTAAATGGAAGTGCGTTGCAGTGGTCAAGAAGCTGACAGTGTCCGTGCCAAAGTCTAGATTCTACCAGGTCGTGGCTTGAGAAGCAGACCAGTGGCAGTTTGATCAACATATAAGATTTTCCAGCCGTGGAGTTACAATTCAACTCTTAAAAGATGCGTGCCGATAATTTGTTTCCACCACACGATAAGGTTAGGCGACCCAACCATGAATATGCGGTAACAGTAATTGATGTCGCCAGTCGTTACGAGAAGGCAAAACCCTTAACCAGCAAAGAGACTTCCAATATTGACGACGTTTTGGCACGTTGACCTCAGCAGGGAGCTTATGAGCTCTGCGTCGCAACTCTTGGCCAAGAACGACGTGCGTGTAAGGTTGGAGAAGGCGGGGTCCCCCTTGTGCAAGGCATTTTGGAGAGGTTCAACCATACTCTAGTCAGGCGGATGTTTGAGTACCGTCCTACAGTTATTATGAACTTCAGAGATAGGAATCGGTATAATGTGAAGTTGCTTGCATTGGCAACATGCACATTGGAGAGCTACTTTCATGTACTGTGTCTGAAATTTCTTTACATGTGGAAAATGTGGAAACTATGACTTAGCTCAAACAGACAGCTGACGACATGGCTGCTCGAAAAATGAGGCCAATAATTCCAAAGTACAAACACTTTAGCAGGTATAAAGATAGAGAAACTTGAATTTGGCCAGATTAGATAAACCAGCTTCTTAAAGTACAATGAATGAATTATACAAAAATATTTTTTAAAAATCATCAAATATTATAGGCTTGTTGTTTTCAATTTCCATTTGATGCCCAGAAAGTCAAATGATCAAGTGGAGTTAGCAGTTTTTAGCGAGGTGCACATCTGAAATAAAGCCTAGCTGTTTACTGTAAAACCCAAATTACACCCATCGGTCATGAAAACAAATAAAGGAAATTATAAGTTATTCTAATATTACCTTACATATACAATACTAATAACCAAGATAAGCCGAGATGAAAACCTGGTAATTTGTGTTCTGTATCAATTGAATCCTAAGCAAAGTGCGAAACTGTACAGCAGAACCTTAGATACCAGTACACTAAGTAGATGCTAATTTCAATCGGAACGGAAAAGAGCGCGACTGCAAATCATATCATATATTGGGTGCGATGGCTGCCTGCCGTTCTTGCAGCCCTAAATGATGAGGTAATACGGCTCACAGGTAAAGAAAACTATTGATACCATTTGTGAAGGTTGCCGATTCGGCCTGAAGATATTCAACTACCATCTAAGGGTATACTTGGCTCAGACCAAATATCATTTGAGGTACTCCTCCTCGTTTACCTCGGTGAGAAAGGACGGCTTCAGCAGGATGGTACTTGGACGTCTTGGCGGACGACCAGAACATCAGTTCTATATACTTACTCAGTAAGCTCCACGACATTCTTGGGTATATCAGCAGAGATACCAGCTAAGTACATTTTCATCCAAGGCCGAAGAATACATTGATGTTGTCCAAGGTTATGGCTAGGTTCTCTTCGGCTTCGGCCTTCGCTTGAGCCATGGTTAAATAGTGACCGTGTGCCTATGCGTTTTTTTTCCACTTCTTCGTGTCCAGCGGGCTCAGGATGTTTGGCGGTCACCTGATGATGAAATACCTTCCGATTGGTTAGGGCATATAAGTACAGTTCGTGCCAGGCGTTGATGCTTATGACAGCCTATGAAACACCTCCTTTAGCCTTTCATACATTTCTTAGTATCTTCTTTTTCTTCTCCATGAGCTTCTTGGTGTGCTTTTCGATCGCTTTAATGTACGGGACCCGACATATTCCATGCGATTCAGCTTCTCTTCCTCACCTTCCGACCTTACCAGATCCACCCTGACCCGCTATTTAGGTTTTCCATGGTTTTCACAAAGATCGAGTTCAACCTTTTGCCATGATACTAAGATAAGCGATGATGTGTGTGTACGGAACCATCGACGCCTTTTGGTCTAACTGCAGCAACGTTGAACCTTGGTGAAGCGGATACCGAGACTGGTGTAGAATTTGAGGTCCCAGAAATAAACTATTAAGCGCTCCATACTTCGTCGGCTGTAAGTTTCGTATTCTCAGTGAACTTACCCCCCCCCCACACACACACACACACACACTTTCATTTACCAAGCCGCGCTAATAGTCGCCCAGCCAGCTCTCTAGAATACACAGTACCTGAGGCCAAATGGTAGTCACTGTGGCTTTCCTGCGGGTACTCCAGATCGACCTCAAGGATGTAGCCCTCTTGCGTATCAGGCGCTATTGTTTCGAAATCTGGTGGATCGACAAACATAACACCACCAGCTGACACACACTGCATTTTAACACAGCCATAGGATTTTAGTAAAAGGCAAGTTAGTGAAGCATGCTGATATTTGGAAACAAATCGAGCAATGCCACCAGTCGTTTTTAAGAGGAAGCGAAGTATCCCGAATGGACTCCAACGCAGAGGCCAGCAGAAGCACATCGGTCGTCAGATGTTGGTCTCTGAGGCTCTGATGCTTAAACATCTTCGAGACACTCTCCTTGTCCTCAGAGTCATTCGTTTCGATTCCTCCTCTGGTGGGTTTACAATAGAAGGTCTTCATTGGTGGAAGCTGAGTTTCTTCCAACAGCACCCGTCTGCTGATGTATTCGTACCGGTAGACACCCTTTTAGGTAAGAAGGTCAACATTTTGCTCCGCGTACTGTGATGTTTGTGGCGGCACAGCTGAGTGAGTACAGGCCTTAACAGCCGTTCTCATCTTTTCCGTTTACGTCGGACAAGACCACAATATTCAACATTTGAAGCACTGAAGATAACTTATAAGAGAAATATAATCGATCATACCACGCAATGCATTTGTATAGGATGACAGGCGAGGATATGTAATAAAAAGGCTGTGATGTGTAGAATGGTCAGCAAATACTGGTCTACTGTTAAATATGTGACCTAACACTGCTTTGTTTATGGTGAGGATTGGAGATTCATTCTGAATATAACTGCCATTTTTGTTTAACATGCCTTTTGTAGCAAGCACTTAAATCAGCTAAAATGATATCACGTGTCGCAGAAAACCAAAAGTTATTAATTCATAACACCAGTCAAGAACTAATTATGTTTTCATATTCCCTTTCTGTGTGTTTTGACAATATTGCACACAATGGTTAAAATATCGTTACGTTATTCATTAAGATTCCTTATTTTTTCAATAAATATTTGCAATTATAAGAGTTCAACATCATGTTTTACATATTTCGTGAAGATTTAAAATTGATTACACAATATATATATCAACCGCCTTCTCTTCGCTACATCCATTCATGCAGCGTATAATCAATGTTCACGCTTCATGATATCTTGCATGCTGTAAAATATCAAATTCAATTCGTAAATTATAAACAGTATGGCGACTACTCCATAGCACAATGAAAAATACATTCTATTGTGTTATTTTAGTGGGCCATATGTAAGGCTTCATACGCTGCACACTAACCGCTATATTCTTTTCGATAACATACCGCTCACAAAAACGTAAGCGGCGAAGCGGTAAAAGCACGGTGGTGGAAACTTGGTCAGGTACAGTAAGTACACTGTGACATTAATCCTACAAACATCTCTTATTGCTGATTAGAAGGGTTTATATTAGTAATTAATATCGGTTTATATGTCTAGTAATATCTTTATTCATTCCCCTCTAAATTTCAATTCATTATTTTTCTGTTAATTATAAGGAAAATATTGAAAATCTCTTTGGGTTATGGTACGTCATGAAAGGTATCTTTTAGAGGCACATAAACGTAAAATGCCTTTCACGGTAATGAAGTCTGAAACTTCGAGCAGAAACTCTAAAGTTTAGACATGGCATGAAAACCAAGCCGAACTCATGATCATGATCAAGCATCAAATTAGGTTTTAAAAGGAAAATTGTATCGAACAAAATATCTTATAATCCTTTCTGTGTCCTCTTCATGTACAACATAAATGACAAGATAGTTAGGGGAACACCCAGTAGTAAGTAACCAAAAGCCACTAAGATGATTTCAGTTAAGGTGTAGCGTTTCTCATCCTCTTTAATATTATCTTTTCCGCTACATTGTGCAGATGAAACTGAAATG
>JAECUM010024122.1:0-17644 GCA_016617855.1 Megalonaias nervosa
GTTTTTTTTATTGGGCACCCTTCATGAGGCTTTTTTCTTTCTGGCTGACATTCTTTCTGAATGTCTTTTTATGGGATACCCTTCATGAGGCTGAGGACTCATCACTCCTACTGTCTATTTTTGGGGGGCTCCTGTTTTTCAAAGTGCAAAACAGCACCCACCACGTTCAACATGGTGGGAAGGTGTGCGTGAATTTTAGTTATAATTATATTTTTCTGTTGAATTTCTCCTTAGGCTGGAGCCCTTCCCCCCCACCACCACCACCACCATTATTAATGAAAATGCGATTATCGCCCACCATCGACAAATTTCTCAGTCAAGGGATTCGAACTCCACACGTCGAGTATGGAAATCCGCCGCGTTAGCGCTAGACCACGGATCATTCTTACGATTATGTTAGAAACATTATTATGAAGTTACCTATAGCAGACGCTTTTACCTGGATAACGGGCAATCTACATGCGATCACCAAAAACGGCATACTGAAGCAAAGTCAACTTATAAATCACAATGTTACAGTTTGTGTTGTATAGTTGCGTTAACTGCAGTGTGGACTATTCAAGTCTACGGTGAATCTGCCAGACGTCATTCGGGAACTATATAAAAATAGCTTACCTGGATTACATGCAAGGGGGAGTGGCTTATCTGTTACAGTGTGAGCCACAACAACAAAAAAATAATCCGCGGCCATGTTTAATCACTATCACAGAGTTATCTCCCTTCATCTAGCATGAAATTGAATTGAGCCAAAGTAGATTCAGGAGTGGCGGCGTCTGCCAGGATATACTGAAATGTTATTTTTTGTTTATATTTCTTTGAAAATGCCGATTTGGTTATATTATTTGCGACATGGTATATTGAACGGGTGCAAATATCAAAATATTTGTTAGCTGCATATTTCGATGGAAAAATTTTTTCACTCGTCTCCACATTCACAGAGCTAACTCATCTTGCGCGCTTATCGTGTTTCCGAGTATTTCCAAATTTGCAATTCTGTGTAATAGCTCGTAAATTACCCAAAGAATTATCAAGTTTTCTGCCGTTGATGTGATCATTCACAAGTCCATATTCGATTAGTCCGTGAAAACATTCGCATACAAATTTGTGACAAAAATATCTTTTTTCCAACAGTAAATCTGAGATAACAATTATCAACAGAGCCTACTGGTTTTCTTAGTCGACAGTGCCTAATTACACCAGCACGAGATGCCTCATAATTTTTAACGATATGATGTGTTACAAATTCATCTTGTTCCGTTTATATAGTAATATTATTTGTCAAAATTATTATTTTATTACTAGAGAAAAATACGTTAGCTTGAAAATCTAGCGAGATAGTCTTCGGCGTTTTTTATACCAGCAACGCTGTTGCCGGCGTTATTTTTTTATCGTAATACCATTTTAAAGCTCTATTTTTTACCACCGCATTCTACACAAAACTGCGTTTCACCCCCGACTCCGACGTTACATTTCAAACATGGTTTTGGTCCTAGACTCTTCGTTGCATGCTCTGTATGTGAATATCCACAGAATTCCTTTACAAAAACTGGATTACAAGGAGTTAGAGAACCAATCATCAACCACTTACAATTATTATTTGCTTGAATCATTATACATATAAATTAAACCTTAATTTAAATATATATTTGCCTTAATTATAACAATAGAGGAATTTATGAGATTATCTGTGATTAAGCCCTCTAAAGCTAGATTTAATCTTGACAGAATAACCCCGGAATTGCCGAGGTGAGCTCTGGTTGATTTGACGAATAAAACTTTAATCAATAGTATCCGTGAAGCCAAGAGAGAATTTCACAATGATGGTGCAGCTCATGTGTGATCAACATTCAAAATTATGCAAAACGTCAATGCTACAATGAATGACAAGCGAGCAAGGACAATTATTAATTATCTCAAAGAAAAAAAATATATTTTTAAAATAAAATTTATCGTTGCGATAGATACCACCGCGGTAGATGACATCTGGATTATCCGTGACCCTGTTCACAATTACATCACGCTGGAAATATTGTCACATTAAAAAAAAATTCCAAACCAGGAATAATGATTGATGTCAACAAACCTTATTATGAGCGAGCATATCCTGTGACAGCAGTTGTTTATGCAATATATCCGCTGAATGATAAGCCTAGTGTTAATGACCTCCTGCCGATGAAAATTTCTTGCTTGAACTGTGTTGCTGAATGGGTTATAGAACACTTGACAAACGTGATGCGTGGAAATGGTTTAACGGTTCTAAGATGCAAAAAAAAAAAATTTAAAAAAATGAGTGGGCAGAAACAGTTAAATATACTGGAGCATCTATCAAAGACGTTGCTGAACTGGACAAGACTTAAGATTTCCAATAAGAATGAAGACACTAACCGGAGATTTTGTACGAATCAAAATATAAAAATTGGAGCTTCAATAGAGATTGTTGATCATAACACACACACACGTGGACTTCGGACACAACAATATTTCCACAAAATCAACCTGTTAAATTCTGTAACGGTGACATGTTTGATTTTATCACAAATATCAGTAAAAGTGACCCTGTGTCCATGTGGTTGTTTCAAAGTTCTGAATCTGTGAACTATGATCAGTTTGTACGACTAATGGATATATTTGTCGTACAGAATCTCTATAATGAAATGAAAAATCTTGCGTTGAAATACACAAACGATACTGATGGTATCGAACGATTACTCAGTAATTGCTTCATAATTCCATCAGTTGCTGCTCACTTTGCTCAGAAGGAAAATTCATGGAGGCCAAGACGGTTGGAATTTCTTGAAGATATACAACGCAGTTGTGTGGAATACGGACATGGCAGATTGTGGAATACTAAATACAATAATAAGGATGTTATCTCAGTTGATATAGTTGCATGTTATCCTGGAAGTTTTCTTGGCATGGGAGAGTGTTCTGAGTATTTTAAAAGATTTGGACATCCAACACAAGAGATGACCAGAGCTGTGATAAATGGATCCTTGCCAGATTTTGACTTAACTGGATTTGCATGTATTGAGTCATTCGAGTTTGCATCAAAAAACCTTCATCCAGTTGTCACTGTTTGGTTTGGAAAACATTTTAGCAAACGCGGTTGGGCTCCAATAGTTTTTGTACGATATATGCTTGATGTAAAAATATTGATATCGTTGGCTGTAAGTGAAGCAATTATATCATATTGTCTGCAGAAACAAGTTTGGTTACCATAAGAGAAGAAATATTCCCCTGATGAAAATCCGGACGATACCAATCTAAAAAATAAACTTGCAAAAGATCTTGGCAGAAAAATAATTGGTAAATTTACACAAGGAGGATAATATGATCATAAACGATATTGTACAAGATTAATTATCGACGGTTCTGAACTTGATTTCATAATTGCTGATACAACAGAGAAAAATATATTTATAAGTTGGAATAATGCTTACTTATCGGATAGAACTAAATTAGGTACAATTGTGAGCTACACTGATGGTGACTCACCACAGTTTACTCATTTAAGATCTTCAATGCTCACGTACGTTTCGATAAACTTATTATCGATGATAAACAGATTTCCTGACACCGCGGTTAGAGTTGCCACAGATTCAATTCATATCAATAAAAAAATGCAGGACTGCTAAAACAATTACATATCGGCACTGATGCATCATGGGGTGAATGGAGAATAAAACAATAAAAAATTCTTAGTTATTCTGAATCCACCGACGCTGAATCTAAGGAAATATATTACAAAAATAACAGATGTCAAAACTTTCATCAGCACCATCGGTATATGATCCTGTGGCTAGACATAAAACAATTGATCTCAATAGACCCAGATGTTCTGGTAAAACAACACGTGCAATTGAATTATTTCGGAATTTTGATATGGTTGTACTAACTCGGACTCACCGGCTTGCCAGAGAAATGAGCGAACAAGGAGTTAAATCTCGTACATATGACGGCTTCTTTAGATGGAAAGAAGATACAAGGACTCCTGAGCGAATGGGTGAGAAATATATTTCTAAGATTATTATCTGGGATGCAATATGCACGGTATCCGTGGAGGTATTAAAAATGTTTCTTGATTGGCTGTTGACAAGAAATACTGCTGTTATCATATGTGGTGATCATGGTCAACCACCACTGTTTGTTGGATCATCTCCGCATGAATGGCTGAAAAAGTTCATAGATTATGAGGAGATAACTGATGATCATATAGCTATTGATGAACCACTGAAAGAGTTTAAAAAGTTAACGAGACTACAACCACATAAAAATTCAATGGGAGATAATGCATAAAATAATTCTAGACTGTGATGAGTGATTTTGGGAATTTGTGGAGGCCTGCTGATTTGATAGTTACAAGTCGGAAGATCATTGGTGATACACTTCAACAGCAATTATTTCTGTTACATAAAGAAAAGGTTTCAGATTTACCTGTGCCATTATGTTATCAACCATCAGATACACGCAAACAAAATACTGAAATTGAGATTCCTGGAACCTTGACAGAGTCAAGGGAGAAACACAAACTTGTATTAAATGATATTGTTTTGGTTCCTGTGAGTGCTGCTGAGAGCGCATTAATGATGGATAAATCTCTATGGACTCTAGGATATGCTATAACAATTCATTCGTCACAAGGATTAACTATTTCCGATACAAATATCTGGATTGTCGATGATCGGATCAAATGGTCAAATTTAGTTTATCTAGTGGTGTCGAGAGTTAGAAGAATGTCTCAGCTATAGAGGGCTATCATAGACTACGCAATGACACAGGAAACCAATACTAGCAATTGCGATGATATAGTAAAGAAAAAATTAGCTGGTTATCAGCAATCTGACAAAAAAAGTAAGCGTGACTTTGACCTCGATGTTAAGTTTATCATGACGCTGAAACAACAACAAAATAATCACTGTGCTTGCTGCAATACAGTAATGTTGTGGCAGTATTCTTCTAATGACCCACAAGAATTTACCATGGATAGAATTAATAGTAGTCTCGGTCATAAACGTGAAAAAGTGATGTTGACATGTCTTGAGTGTAATCGACATAGGGGTGCTGGTGTCCTTCTTTCACAGAAGTGAAGGTGGTGGTAATTGTGTATTTTCAGGAATTACTTGTAATTGTTCACGTACAAATCCATGTTGAGGAGCAGTTGAATCTAGCCTGTAGTTTGCAGGTCTACCTGTGGATCTTAACACGCTGGAAATTTCTGTAGAATAAAAGACACCATACTCTGTCACCTTTTTTTTATCCCGTTCCACTCAACACAACATCACACATACTCATTAAGGCCGCAGGAGTTGTCGCCCCTATTGACACACACATAACACCGCACTTGATCTCATCAGCCAATAGCATGGGCCATGTATAAAGGTAAGGAACCACTCGCGGTACACAAACTGGTAGGTAAACGAGAACACAAAAATATAAAATAACCCAATTAGAGAAAGCTCTCGGTCGGTTAGATGCTTCGGTGACCTTGCATTTTTGTTTTCATAGGAAGCCTTATTTTCAAAAATAACTTGCTCCAAAACTTGTAGGGTTCACCCACCCCACCTCTAACTCTAATGCTGAAAAATATTTGTCAGAATCCCCCCCATTTTTCGTAGGAAGCTTTATTTTCGCAAAATAACCCCTCTAAAACTTGTAGGGTTCACCCCACCCCCTGCTGCTGAAGCTGTCAAAGTGCTCTCTACACAGAATGTTATACATTACTGGTGTATTGATGTGTCCTTTATGTGATGGATATAGATTTGTGTATACACATGAATAAATGATATGCAGAGGGTGCAAAATTAACATTTTTTTTGCGAATAAAATTGGTGACAGGGTGGCAAGTAAAATGTCACGATTGAAAGAGCTTTCAAATGATCATGCAATTAGATCATAGGTATAAGATTTATAAATCTTGACCAGAATGCAAAAAATGAAGTAAAATGAAATACAATGAATTAAATAAAAGAAAAAGCAAAAGGAAAGTAAAACCCTGTATGGTTTAGTCACATGTATACATGCTAATATGTATAAAGAAAAGAAAATGGATACTAAAATGTCATTCAAATATTAAGTCGATCACAAATATTAATAAGCCATAATAATGCCAAAGTGATAGAATAGATTTAAAATATATGTTAAATCAATCATATTGGGTATAGATAATAAGAACTTGAATAGAATCAAACGTAAATTAACATAAGTCTAATAAATGAATCGGTTATTTTATGCATGGTCCAGTTCTTTTGTTCTTTTTTTTTTTCTTTTTTTTTTAAAACTGAGGCTGCCAAGTGATAGTGGCAGTAATAAACTTAAAAGAAGCCATAAAAATCCTTAACAAGTAACAAGTCATTTGCTCACGGCTTTGCAGCTATACCACAAATAATGTACATCCCGTGTTTCATGGACTAATATTTTGAGGAGAGAGAGAAATCCTACCTTTAGGTGACAGTTTATAATTTGATACCTTCCGGTGATATTTTTGGACAGTGAACGAGTCAGTATTGTATCATATGGTATATGTTGTGGGAATATAGGATGGAATTTTTAAAGAGACAAAATAAAAAACATACTTGTGGCCATCCATATAATATACCCTTGGGTCAATCCATTCGATAGTGATTATGCATGAATGTATTTATCTACAGATATGTTTATGAAAAAAGTTTAATCGGAGACATCCACAAAGTTATGATATATTATTCAACGTTACTGAGCTGGTGAGAGACATATTTATCCACCCCTGTCTAATAATTAAACTTATTATTTAAGTTAGTTTTATACAAAGTGACTCCATGCTCATTACAAAGTAGTAAAGAATGAATATTTGAATTTTTACAAAAGTGAATTGTTAATAAAAGCCAGTAGATTTTCCAATTTATATTTTTGATCAAATCATTAACAGGAGAAAATTTCAATAGGTCATATCAAACAAGACTAGACTAATAAACTCCTTTGTTTAATCTCGGATTGTAAAATCTGAGGGTAAGAAATCTGGATCCCAAGGGTGGAAGTTTCCGATCTAACAGCGATGCATAATGAAAGATTATTTTTCTCCCATTGCTGAACAAAAAGTGAGAAATGAAGTCAAAAGTGTGTATCATGAATACCAATGTAACTTTTAAACAGTGTTAACTCCCATTGATAATTCTATGTGTTTATGTTAATGTGTAAAAAGCAAGGTTTCTGGATACAAATTAAAATGATGTTTAAGATTTTGGCATACAACCAACAGTGGTAGAGATGGCTAAGATATTGTCAAGACAGCTTCCAGATTGTGTGCTACAGATAGCTTGCACAAGAACTCAAATATTGACAGTGCAGACAATAAAGTTCACTCTTATCCATAAGATTATTTTAAAATGACATAAAATATTGATATAATTAATCATCGATTGAGGTTTGATCTAGAATTAATGTATCATTCATAAATAATAATGGGAGCATGAATCTGAAATATATACCATTACAAGAGCAGTGTTTTCCAACTCAGAATTGAGCTACACAATACATGTGGCTTGGCTGATCAGTGTGAGACATCCAATTAGCAGAACATTTTACTTCAACCACTCTGTTGCAGTACGTAAATGTGGTGCCACTAATGTTTATTTCCTTAATTATTGTGATAGAATGCTGAAGCAATGATGGAAGTGGGGGAGGTTTTGTTACATTGCCGGTGATATGCTTACAGTGGAAGAACAGGATTATGGTCACTTGACAGGTATGAATTGGATTTTCCACATTAGGCATTCCACCTTGAAAATCTCTATATATCAGCCTGTGTCAGGATAATGGAAAATGGGTGGGACATGATGTTACATGTCTGCAGCATGAGGCCCCATTCCTAAACATCACTATAAACTGCCACACTACAGACATCGTAGCGATATGACAACTGTTTAAAGCTGCGTAAAAACTCCAAACACACAGACGGAATTCTGTAATACAATCATTGGTCTACGATATATTTAGTGTCACTCAAAACTAAAACAATGTTCTCCACATTCCTGTCATTAGCTAAATGTATTATCTGTTTCATTGTTTCATAAACATGACCATGATAGCAAAGAGATTGGAACTTATTTTAAAACTAATGATTTTAGAAAGGAGGTGTACATTTTTTCAATTCTTAGATATATATATGTGTGTGTGTGTGTGTGTTTTTACACTGCATGATGTTTACTATGTATATCTCTATTCAGTGTGTATGTTTACAGTACTATGATAAATTTTTTAATTGCTTTTTTTACCATCATGGCTGTTATATATAAGTTAGTGATCTAGTGTTGGGCCACTAAACAGCTTAATCTTCCCTGGTCATGCATGTAAGTAAGAGTCATTTTGCAGTAGTCATGTTTTAAGAACATAATGACAGGCATTCCAATAAAGCATGATCATGCATCCACTGGCCTGAATGAGAATATGTTTGTTTTATATTTCCTCTGGGTAATAGGGCTAAAAAATGACTCTAACCAGTAATTATTTTGATGGTCATGGTGTGCATCTTGTAAATTATGCATAAATTTTGTATATATTTAGTTAAGTCACAGAAGACACTAAAACAAGGATGCAAATTACTATATGATCAATATCAATTCCCGATTGGCAGATACATTCAGCTCTTTTCTAATTCCCAAATATTATTAAAAAATATTGACTTGACATTACTCAGTACACTTATTACAAATAGATGTTCATTTATTTAACTGCAAAATGGGTGTAGAAGTGATAAATATGTGATTGTGAGCTCATAATTGAAACAGTATGAAGCTTTTAATGTCAGGCTGCATTGGCCTCAAGAGTAACCTAAATTTAATCATGGGGGGGGGCAAAGTGATTGCAACATTTTTAATCACTCCAAACTTGATGCAGATGTAAATAGGAATCATAACTGGCAAGTATATTTATTAAAATGAGGTGTTTATATCATTGTTTTAAATAAACTAATTGTATTACTATACATTTGACTGGCATTTTGTTTACCCCACCCCACACATAAGTACACTAAAAATATTTCATAATTTTCACTATACTGCTGTTTGGTACATAACACAGTTGGCAGTTATGGACCCCTGGCTACCATGTTATAATGGAGGTGAGCTGTATTTACCATAGGTAATACTGTGTAAGATAATAAGCTAAACACAAAATTTCACCAAAATCACTAAACCATGAAATACAGGTCACAGTGATCTAATATTCTAAAGAGTCTACAAGCAAAAGTGTCTGAGAAAATGCTCTGAACATAAACCCTGACCAGTCTTCACACGAGAAGAACAGATTGATCAACAGATACCATCAATCCACAAGCCAGAATTGGAATGCAAACCAGCCAATATGTGGAACTTGATAAAATCAGGCTCTAAAAAGAATTATTGCTTCTATCAGCTGTTTGTTTGGTCCTGACGTTTTTTTCCATTCTTGTTTATATTTATTTATATAGTCAGTTTACTGTGAACATCTGCCAAAAATTATAGTATTTTACTACATACACGAGTCTGAAGTATATAAAATTATTGGTATCATATTTATGATATCCCTTATCTCCTGTACTTTCCACATGCTAAAACTATCTTACATTTTAACGTGAAAATACAAAATTACCCTTCATGTCATGTGATGCTTAAATGTATGTTCCTACAAAAGTGATGCCTGCAGCAAAAATGAAAAGAATATTGTGAGTTAGAGCAATAAATGGATGCTGCATTACCTTTCAAGCACAGAAATTATTATTCGCTGAAGATATCTGACTCGTCACCATTTTCTTCTCCACAAAGTTATGTCACCTGTTCTACCTAGTTAACAATATTGTAACACCCAACTGGACTTGCTTTGTGGTAAGACACAGTATATTTAAAACATTCTCTTAAATTGTTGCAGTTTTGGTGACTATCAATAATGAATATGACTGAACTGTGTTGTGCAAGAGGATGGTCAAAGGACAAAGGTGTGAAAGTTCAATCTTATCTTCCAAGTTTCAATTCAGAGGCAAGACTGGTATGTAATAAAAAGATTGTCTTTTCCTGAATAAATGCCAAAAATATTTCATCTTGTGGCACAAAAATCAATATATTTTAACTTGTGGCTCCACTAATAAATAAAATATTTTTTTTTTTCATCATGATGCAATATATCTAGTATTAACATATGAAAATAAAATACGATCTCTGTATTTTCTCAAGTTTACTCCATTCAGTAAAAACACACATAAAGAATATTGCTTTTCCTTTTTATTTACATCACAGCAGAAGTACAACACAGGTCTGACTGCATGTAAGTTATATTTTCAGTCTCTTACTGAGAAATCTTCATCCAGGAGGTTTGCTCCAGGCCAGATTATCATATTATTCTTTTGTACAAATAAAAGGAAAAACTCCTTAAATTTCCCATTTGTCAGTTTTCAGTTGATTGCAAAGCTTTTAGTTAAAGCTGCAAGACACAGTTACACTATGAAAATAGAGACCTCAACTGAGCTGCTTCAGCCTCCATATCTTCTGATGTTCTCGCTTGCTGCCTCTTTCCATCCATACTTATTTGTAATTCTCTTTCATGCTGTTCCAGCTGAAAAAATGTGTGGATAACAAACACATACATTAAATAAAATACACAGTTTTGTGCAAACTGGATTCTATTTTTCTATCAACTTAAAAATGAATTTATAAAATCTTTCATGGATTTAATGTAATGTGAAAAGCTTTTCTTGTTGGTTAGTTTAACTGAACTATGAAATCAACAGAAAATGTCATTTATTTTCATTATTTAACATGAAATTTTCTTAACAAGACATTGTGTTTCATAAAAGGTTAATAAAATGAGAAAGCCCATATTGAAATACTGGTCTTATAGCTTCCTGAAATTTCATCCTTTTGTAGGTGTTAAAATCTTTAGTAGATATCTGCACAGTACACGTAATAGTGAAACAACCAAGCCTGTCTGTTTGTCATAGTATATTTAATTTTACTACTGCTTTTTACCCTGTCCTTTAAAGAGATGGGCAGCAACCATGTACTACCCAATCATTCTATGCTGCCATTTTTTTTCTTTTACTACTTAACCCTTCCACCAGTCATTAAGCGTTGAAAAACGCTTTGGTAACATAAAAGTTTAATGCCTCAATAAGATTTGAATAGTCAATAATTTATTCTTTGCATGGCGGGGTTTATGTGACATATATCCATTCGACAGGTTCCCAGTCATGCAAGGTGCATACTGACCAAGGAATACAGGAAGATAGCATGCCAGCAACTGAAGTAACTATTACACTATGGTATTAACATCAGAGAGATTAATGCAAGCAGAATAAGCCACTGTAATTATTTTCCCTGAGGTGGAATTTGGAATAATTTAAGCCACACCCCAACATAGTTCCATAGAGATAATGAAGCTAGAGGTTTTGGCCTCTGGAGTTAACCTGGTTGTTGATGACACCGTCAATGTAAGATGTACAATGTGATCTCTTCTGTACTTTATTCATGTGAGCTAAAAATGTCTCCTACTTATCTAACAAAATTAATTATTTTTCTCAGTTTCCAACTGATTATATAGGTAAGTTTGCCAAACAGACTAAATTCTTCTAATGCCATTTATATAAATTCATTATTAAACAAATTTTGAAGTTGTTCTTAATATAGATGCACAAGAACAAGAAACATAAACATCTATTTTCAAAAAATAGTAGAGAATCAAATGTTTACCTCAGGATAAACATCATCATTGTGTGAGAAATCCCCTTTTCGCCTTGGTAAAATGTGGACATGTACATGCTTAAAAAAAGAATGAAATCATGTAGGTAAATATTGTTGGTTACTGGGCAGAAATATCCAGATTTTTACTATATGCTAATTAAATCTACCTCATTCTAGCAGATAAATTATGATGTCTGCAGTGTGGGAGTTTATAGCGATGTCTAGCACTGGGGCATCATGCCACAGACATGTAGCATCATATCCCACCAGTCACATTATCCTGACACCAGGCCAACCAGTCCTAACACTAACTTCTTAATGCTGAGCGCCAAGTGTGGCAACTGATAGTACCATTTTTGTAAGTCTTTGGTTTGACTTGGCCGGGGTTCAAATCCGTGACCTCACACACCTGAGGCAGATGCTCTAACCACTTAGGCCACAGATCGGTCAGCAGATATGTTAACACTATCTCTAAGATGAAGTCAACCTGACACCATGGATGTGTATATCATAACATACACATAGCTGCCAACTGTTTCATTTTTCCGTATTTGTCCCGTATTTTGGACCTGAATATGGGTGTACGTTTTTTTTGCAAAAAATACGTTTAATTTAAAAAAAAATAATAAAAAATTTCCTTGCAATTTTCAGTTTAGAATGGGTACCCGGTTCCATTCTGATAGAAATGTATCGCATGTATATAGGAATACAGTTCTACAATATGATTGGTTCATTTGAAATTGAGGTTACCATGCCTGTCTTTATCTGCCATATTGGATTTTGCAAACAGTTACCGCTACCATTGTGTCTCATCTTCGTAATATTCAACTTCTAATCATATTGAATAGGAAAGTAGAATATTCAGAATTTTCACCAGAAAAGACAAGAAAACGGAACTGAAAGGACAACTGTGCCATCTTGTTTAGATTTGTGAAATCATCTAGTAAAGGAGAAGACTTTATGTTTTGGAAACTGTGTAATGTGATTTCGCTATTGGGCATGGAGGCGCACATTAAATACAAGAGCATGAAAAAGCTAATAAACATCAGCTTGCTGCTTCATCATAGACAACTCAGCCTGAACTTGGATGTATATAAATACCAGAGAGAACCTTGATGTAATTCTATCAAAATTCGGTTATTAAATTTCTTTTAGAAATGAACCTTTCTCTTTCAGTTACTAGTGCTGCTGGCGATTTATTTTGCATGTGTTTTCCAGACAGTAAAATTGCAAAGGATTACTCATATGCTAGAATGAAAACAGTTCAGTAAGAAAATCAAACAGAATTGAGATTATCAATGAAAGTTGGTACATTAGAATCGATAATAATTGAAAAAAATAAACAAGGTGTGGAAAAGGCTCCTATAAACAGCCTGTGTCTGAGTGTGTTGCTCTCTTGCACCTTCTGAATGGGCACCCAAATGGAACAGGGTGCCTGTCCAGAAGGTCAAGTGTGCAACACATGCATCTTTGACATTAAATAATTATGTAAGGCACTGTCCTACCTTACTGATGGTTGTATATGTTGTAAGTAGTTACATATGCATTAAAATTTATAAAAATCAGTATTTGGTCCTGAAAATCAGTATTTTTGTCATAAGCAATCAGTATTTTTGTACTTGGGGGTTGGCAGCTATGCATACAAATTCTTATAAAGGTTTATTATTTGCTACAAAACTGTGCCAAGAAAATTACTGCATAAGTTGGGTAAAACAAAAAATTTCTCCATGTGTTTTGGACAAGATAGTGTTACGTATATGTAATTAAATTGCTTGTGTGTTAGTTTTATAATTCTTTTTTATTTTATTTTTGTTACATTTTATTGTAATGATTATTTTCTCGGGATTTGATATTTTCTTTCAGTAAATTCTGTTTATCTAAAACGTAAAAGGTGTTACATTAGCATTATTTTTAGCTCACTCTGGTACACTGTTTTGTAAACACTACGCGAAAACAATTGGCTATTGCCAAGGTCATTTTGGCCTTCGTGTAGTCTGAATAAACAATGTTTTATTTTTAAATTTATTTCAGAGTGAGAATCTGGTACTTAGATAGGGCTATTCTTACATATGTGACAAATGGCATTTTATATTATGGCGATGTTCAAATTAGTAAATTGCGCAGCCTGTCACGTGTAGTACCATGTGACCTAAAATCAAGGCTTAAAACAGCTATTTTCTACTAGATCGGGTCAGAGTTGTTCTTAACACCTTGAGGAAACCAGGTGTTTCTAATTGTTGTTGTCAGTTTGATTTTCATTTGTTTTGGAATTTAATAATTTATTCTCTAGGAAACTAAGCAAGTGTACTTTTTTATAAAAAGTTCTGGGACAAAGAAATTCGGTGGAAATTTATTCTGGAGTTATACGGAAACAAACTGTGATTCAATCAAGGATTTGTTACCACCAGTACAACAGTCTATTCCGACGTCCTTGTCTCCATATTGAAATTTTATCGAGATTCAAACATGGATTTTATTAGAACTATTTAGTGATAGGACTAGCCACAATTAAAATCCATTGTTTTTGTATAAAATTTCCAAGTTTTAAGTTTATGGTAATATTTATGGTAATATTTGTGTCAGAAATGACTAAGCCAAAATACCTGATTCAAAATTGTTTGGCATGATAACTTAATAGTGTCCTAAATTACAAACAAGACAATGACCCACTCCTGATTTTTACTTTCTGCACCACAGTCCAAGTTTTATGCCCTAAAGAACTATAAACTGGAAAGGGAAGTAACCCTTGCATATCAAGTAAAACCTGATTAATTCATTGAGCCACTTTTCCAAGGCAACTCTGTCTGTGTGGGTTTGAGTCTCAGGCTTGGCCAGTGTGGATATGAAATAGCATGCTAGTAGTTTCCCATGTGTCAGTGGTTCTTCTCAAGATTTTTCCAGGCTTTTCCTCCACCAGATATATTGTCTGCTATGTATACCCTATCATGTGCTAAAAAATGGCATTAAACCCACAACAACAACAATCTTAATAATATGAAACCTTATCATGAAATAATTACAGCCCACTTTAATACAGTATAGTTAATTGATATGAACCTTCCATTTTTCAATGGTATGCATGAACCAAATATGTGACTACTGAATTCTGGATTGATGAAGATAATTCTCATGTCTGCCATTGGACTCTCACCTGTACACTCTGTCCTGCATCTGGTCCATCCTGAACCCCCACAGTCAGCGATGTTGCACTAAAGTGTTGTTGGACAATGCCAGACACCTTTTTGACTGTGCTGAATAAATCTGCTGTCTCAGCTTCTGTCAAGTCAGCTAATCTTGGAACTATTCGCAACGGGGAAACCAGAACATGTTAAATATATTAAGGTAAACAATGACATATAGAGTTAACAAATATAATAAAGCCTTGCTATTCAGTTTATTTAAATGTCTCAAAATCAAAATCAAGATTATTGGGAACAAATTTTCTCCAACTGTTTCAAAAACCAAATTCTGATTAAATTGCTGGATTAATATTATTTCAATATATCATTATCATTTAAAAATGTTTAATGGCTATACACAGAAATTTTCTTCTCAATCAAATATTATATTGTATAAGATAACCATACTGTATATATACATATATCAATGACTAGATGGGATCAATGACTGACTCAGCAAATTGGATATAATCATCAATGACAGAATGTGAAGAATGGTTGACTCAGCAAAAAGGATACATCATCAATGACAATGTGAATAATGGCTGGCTCAGCAAATTGGATATAATCATCAATGACTGAATGTGAAGAATGGCTGACTCGGCAAAAATAATTTACTCATCAAAAAACTTGTTGATTGGCAATATAGGACAACTGCTGAAAGAACTTGAGCAGCTAGAATAAAACTGACCTTTAACCAATGGAATGCAGTTATTTCACTACATATTCTACCCTCATCAAATTGTCAAGTAAATTTTAAATGACAATGTTGTCAGTATCTTGATTAGATACTATCTCTCTCAAACTTATTTTTTCAGGGGTTTTTTTCTCCCCTTGATAAACATTTTAAATTTTTTCTTCTCCTTTCTTGCCTCTTTGTATGGACCCACTGACATTATAACTTGGAATAAAGATATTTTTGGGTGTGTAGAACTGCAAATTTTACCATTTGAAATATATCTACCATGTATACAATTACATCTCAAAATAAATAATGATACAAACTTATACTTTCAATCATAGATAAATGTAATAAATATTGTTTATGCAGCTAAAACTTTGACATCTTTTAAAAGTCAAAGTATAAAGGTAATTATTCAGAAACAGACAACACTCCAGTAAGCTAAAAAGCAAATGTGGTCCCCTTTCCACAAAAATACATGGCACTGATGGCACAGACTGCCCTTGAAAAATGACAGCTAGTAGTACACAGCACTGTGAATTTAATTTTTATAGGTCTACGGTTTTGTAGTTCTGCATGAGATTTTCAATGGCATTTAGATTTGTGGATTGGGGAAGTGGTCGTTTTGTTTCTCTTGTCCATTGGATCTTTAAATTAATGCTATGTTGCAAACACAAAATTCAAGAACATCAAAATCAGTACACCATGGAAAATAAGGACTTCATAGTATATGATTATCAATTTGGATTGGTCTAGGTATGATTTGAGTTCAGCATGCTAACCTAACTAATGAGCCTAAGTTGCTTCCTATGGGCAGGATTTGAACCTGCACCCTTCTGGTTGTGAGACCAGCATGCTAACCACTGAGTCAGTCTTAATCTTTATTAGCAGAATTTCTTGCTGGAGTCCAGTACTGAGCCACTACTGCATCCTGTTTCGTCATGCATGGGTAATTTCAAACAAGGATATGTCCTGGCACAACTGGCTTGATGTTGACGAAGGCAAATGACAGGGAAGATCTGAGGAACACATTCTTACAGCTAATTTGAATCTTACCAAACTGGTAGTACTCATGACTGTCTATAAGACCTGAAACAAAAATATTACACTAATGTACATCTACAAAATAAATCCATTTAAACATACCACCTGTACTTGATTGTAAGTTGAATCCAACTGTAAACTGCACAGACCCAGATCTGTCACTGCATAATGCTCCAGAAGATCTGGGCCCATGCAGTTTGTTCAATATAAATCAGCAGAACAAGCAAAACAGACCCTGATCTGTCAGTGCATTATGCAATATCAGATCAGGGTATATGTTATTTGCACTTATACTTAATTTGTATGTGATTATATATGGTACTCCAATTGAGAAATACATGGACAAAACTGACAAATAAACACAGACAAAGAAATGCACAAAGATAAAAACAGTGATAAATCGGGGTGAACTGATATTCCTAAGATCCTATTGTCATACAATACAATGTATACCCCAAAATATTATATGATACATATGTGCATTATAATTTTAAAGGTGGGAATTACCATGATGAATCTTTCTCCATTACCTTATATACTATCTTATACGTTACAAACAGAAGATACCCTAATCTGCTGGCATATTATGGTCTATACTGTTTGTTCAATTGATTACTCATAATAAACTGCATATATCGAGATCCGCCGGTGCATTATGTAGCTGGACTTGACCTATAAGCATTCATAAATGGTATATTACTGTATGTTGTAATTTATAATTATTTTAATGTCACAATATTATCACTTAAAATGCAATTTAAAATAGTCTCAACAATACTGAGATGATTCTCTCCGGAAGTTTTGCATAATTGTGTAATATTGGTTGGTTGACTGGTTGCCTTTTAATGGCACTTTCAAACTTTAATTCACTATCTCATGTTTTTAATCCTTCATGCAGAGGAAAATGGCAGCAAAGTGCCTTTCCAATGCACTCACTAAGGAAGCTGGCCCATAACATTTAGATTACGAGTCCACAGTTCACCATTTTCAGCTAAGTCCTTTAACAATATCTGCATTGCTGCTAAACAAATGTGTACTGTAATAGCAGAAATTCA
>JAECUM010024123.1:0-75874 GCA_016617855.1 Megalonaias nervosa
ACATGTACTCAAAAAATTGTTTTGCAGAATCTTCAAAGAAAACTGATTACCTTTGAAGCATCAATTGCTCTTTATAAATACTAAGCAAATTAAACCAACAAAAATTGGTCTCAGTCAATGCTCTGCAATTATTTGGTGTAACCACTGCAACAACATACTGGCATTTGTTGGTTCACAAAAGTTTGCATTTAGCTGTGACTTCAATAACCCATATGCCCTTCATGAAAGTAAGCTAGCTATCATCTTCAATAAAAACAAAGCACCTTTCGTGAAAGGAAGTCAGCACCAAACTTAAATAAAAGCAAAATAATCGGATTGATTGTTGTATTTTCCAAAGCAATTGGAACACTTTTATTGTGCCTAGAAAGTTTCTGCTTTGGAGGAAAAATGTTTACAGTTACAGTCATTACCAAAGGTGGCATTAAAAGCAAATTAAACTTTAAATCTGTTGAAACCATAGATATTTGGTTGCAAAGATGTTTGTTAAACTTTTTAATTTGTTCACATGTTTTCATTTACCTATTAACAACCTCATCCTCTTCGTAGCCTCGACAAAATGATAGCTGTTTTTAGCTGACCAAAATTTAGGCCATTATGTAGACAATTATTTAGTGATGTGTGTTTATTGACAATGGGATATAGATCAAATGAGAACTAACATTTTTTTAATATAGAAGTTATTTGTTTTCTAACAGGATGCGAATGATATATAAATTTTCTAACATGTGATTCATACTTGAATTCATGGATTTTTCATATACATGTACAGTACTTTATGCACCATGGATTCTTCTACACAGGTGTCAGTTGTAAGTACACTGTAAATCACACCCATTGACGACAGGTTATCTCTTACAAATTTCACTTCTATGCGAAAATTTGATAATTGCCCCCCCCCCCCCCGCCAACACTTATCTGAACATCCACTTAAGTCGACAGTATTACCTTGGTCTCAGGAATATTGAGATTAAAGGGTAGTTCTGTATTATGAAAATGCCAATGTTTTTTGAAAATTGGTGACAAAATATTGCAGTTGGTACTTTTTTTGGCAACTTTATTAGTGCCAGCACCATCTCAGTGGAATCCATAAAGAACAAGGCAGAATTGTCAATGTTATATAGGATGGCCAACAACCTTATAGACATTCCTGCTGACCAATAACTGTAGAGCACTCCACAACAAGGAATATCAATGCGTCTTTACTTCTACAAATAGTTGTAAGTTCAGTTTCTTCCTATGTACAAATGGCACTTGGAATTCCTTACTATACACCATTGTAGAAGCTCCTGGCTTGGTATCCTTCTAGCAGGGGGTATCTCAACTAACCTTCTAGGCCATAAGCTAGCTACAAGTAGACCCTAATGATTCCCAAAGCTATGCCAGTTGAAATAAACTTTACTTCTCTGCCACCACTGTAGCCAGAAAGGTCTTGGATGAAGAGACGAAGATGTAACCTGGCAAAACTTCACGACTGCTTCCTTTACTAATTTCTATTTCTACCTATCCTATTACTCTGTTCATTCTCCTTTGTCCTGTGCACCTCTGTCTTGTAATAGTCAAGGGTGACTGCAGCGACATACCATGTAGATATAGATAAGATTATTTGTTTACTCCTCTATCCTGGCATTTTTATGCAATGTCAGCTGGTAATGTAAATGGATTAGTTTTTCCACAATTATTGTAATTGTAGTAGATGTTAACCGCATTTGTAAAGGTAGATATTAGCTGCAGTCTAAGTGTATAATAGACTGTATTGGACTTTCAACTTTGGAATTTTTACTTGCCCGACTTCGAAAATGAATAGCCCATAACATCAGGCTATGGAATTTGCTTAGCCCATAGGTGACTGACACAAGCTTAATATAAAAAAACAAAACAATGACCTGAAGGAAAACAAAAATTGTTTAGAGTAACAAAATTACATCAGATTATGCCCATGACCTGTTATGCATTTTTTTCAATATTAAGCTGACATTAGTCACCTGTGGCTCAGCCCTGCACTGATCTCATTAAAGATAATAAAGAATTAAATGTATGTTACAGTGACCCACTTTTGAAATGATGGGAGGGAATATTCACACATGTTGCATAACCATATGGGTAATATTGTTTGAACACCTTTTGAATCAGTCATGGATGAAATGTAGATCACAGTGACCTATTTTTTTTATGTAATCATGATCATAAATTCATAGACAAAGACACAATTGTACAGCCAGATTTGCATGATACATTGTCCAGATTCTGTGTTTATAGAAATAACTGAACCTTGAGATGTTGGTCTTTGGCATGACTGTTAAGTTCTTTCCAAGATGGATTAAAATACTTTATTACTGGCAGCATGGAATACCCAGACACTCCCAAAACTATATGAAAATGCCTGAAAAGTTCAAATCAAGAGCAAGAAAGCAACACATATTATTTATCTTGCACGTAATTGACTTATTGCCACTTGTCAATCATGCTGTTTGATTACCCGATCAGCAAGTGCAAATTAGACACACCTCCTGGCAGTTACCACATGTTTGTTTTGGCACAAGCGTATATAGAAAAGCACATCCTGTTGATAATTTGAAATAAAAAAATAAGGAAATACAACTTGAAAAACAAATGTAAAAATATATGCATTTTGAATATTGGTTGAGAACTACCTAACTTCAGGCTTTGTTGTGTGTAATTTTTCTTCTTTAGGAACCATTGAACCCCTGATTGCATTATTTCAGAGTTTGAAATTCTACTTTTTAATGTTTGTTGGTCCCAAAAATCATGCATCTAGATTTTTTAGACACTTAAATGACTGTTTTTGCTTTCAGTCATTGAGTTTGATGGGGGATGAAAATCGTAATTAATAATAAAGAAATACAAAAGCAGCAGTTCAAATATTTATTTTCCAGTATATCTACATGTTTACATCAACATGTATCACTAATCAAATTTCCATCCCATGAACAGAGTAGAACTTTAAAATTATTATGTTCGCTTCTAAACAGTAACTGTATGTATGCTTCTAAACAGTAACTGTATGATTTTGTTCTGTGTTTTTAATTCATTTACCTCAAAGGCAGCATAAACATAAATCACTTAAATTAATAAGATAAGGCTGCATAGTAAATGCATTAACATTTTCTGTAGTGTATTTTCTTTTACATCAGTATGCTCTCCAGCTGCTTTAAAATTGATTTTCATGATTTACTGAAATAAAACTTTTAGGTTATTACTGTATGAACATGAAATAAAAATATCAGTATTACCTACTGGAGTATCATTTATGCAGCTTTTATAATTTATATTAAGAATAATGAAAGTTAAATATAGGCATATTCTTAACAAGACCAGTACAAGTCATGTGTGCTTAATATTAGCTGCCCTTCCAGCTCTCAGCCATTTGCATTGTCTTGGTTCTTTACCTACAGAATCTTTCAGTTTCCTCAACTTGTATGTTCCATTTGTTAATCAGAGATTCGGCATTGTTGTTAGTCCAAAGCTTAGAAATGATTTGGTTTTTTAGTGGATTGAAGACAAATGCTTACCATAGTACAGTTTGAACGTTTAAAATTTGTTGGAACATAATGAGATCTTCCATCCATTTCAAAATCTCAAGGTCATCTAGACTGAAAACTTAGCCATATTTTTTGTCATTGAAGATGATGTTTATAAGAGTGTTTTTTAGTCACAGTTAACAAGGCAAAGGTGTAATTGGCACGTTTGCTATATTGCATCATTGTTGTTGTTGCTGTCATCAGATAACCTGTTCATGGTTGAAATTCTGCCATTGGGGAGATAGTCGTAACGACCAGTAATTGAGAACCTTACAAGTAGTCTACGGAGTGTCAGCAATTCTACCCAGGTATTCCACAGTGCTAAAAGCAAAATGCTCAAAATTAATAAAATACTGTTGACAGACCGTCAAATTACAAAACCACCTATCTATTGATAATGCAAGTTAATGACTATAACTACATGCATTACAATTATACAAATTTCTCCACACCAATATAGTGTTCTTGTTTCATATCGTCTGGCTATACATACATTACAATTATACTAATTTCTTCACACCAATATAGTGTTCTTGTTTCATATCGTCTGGCTATACATACATTACAATTATACTAATTTCTCCACACCAATATAGTGTTCTTGTTTCATATCGTCAGGCTATACATACATTACAATTATACTAATTTCTCCACACCAATATAGTGTTCTTGTTTCATACGGTCTGGCTATACGTACAGCATAATCTTTGGTTTTGACATCTAGATCTGGGTAACATCGCAGTAGTTTGAGATATATTTTAATAGTTTTGGGTTCTTTTAGGCTACTTTGGACAAGTTTGGATAGTTTGGGTTACTTCAGGGCTAGTTTTGGCAAGTTTGGGGGTACTTCTAGGCAAGTTTGGGTAGTTTGGTGTTGCATCTGGACAAGTTTGGGTGTACTTCGTTGCTAGTTTGGGGTATTTTGTGCTGCCCTTTTATAACAATACATTACCATACATGTGAGACAACTGAAAAGGTAAGCCTAAAAAACCCAAGGAATAGTGGTGAGTCAGATGGATAGACAGACAGACAGACAAAATGTAAATGTTGTGGGAAAATGTATTATATTTGCATATTTAACAAGCAGCTTCCAGTATATAGATATTTGCTTGTTGTTTAATGTTCTGTGAAAAGTGACTTGTGAAACTTTGATTTAAGTGTATGCTTAGAAAGCATCCTCCATATCTTTAGGGTGTGCACTTGTTAACCCAGAAGGGGCCCTCCTGTGTTGCCATAACATAGCATGGAGAACTTCTTATGTCACTACATTATCACACCTAACTAACTTCAACTACAAGACACAACCTTTTGATAGTGTGGGCAGTCCAAAACAACATTACGTGTACTGCAGCATGTCTGTTCTTTTATTGAAATTTTATGGGGGAAATTCACACTACCACCAAGTTTGGAAAACTGGGAGGAATTTTCCGAATATGGGACGGACTTAATGAAGACTGATATTTAGAGCTTGAAGGTATAATATGTGATATTTGCAAACTTGGTGGAATTTTTGGGTGTGATGTTTTGGAAATCCTGCAATTGTGTACAAAAAAATAGACCCTGGTGCTCTCTGTACATGAGAGGTTAAAGTTTGAGTTATTAGTTTTTGTTATGCATGGTAGAATGGTCATATCATCATGGGGTTTTCACAAAAGGTACCTTTTATATTATTTAGTTGGTCATAAATGAAAATTGTGCAAAATGATTTTTAATATTGCCACAGCAGCCATCTTGAAAATCTTTGTCATTATTTCTTCTAGAGTAGATGGCTGGTCATATCAACATTGTGCTTTGATCAAAATACTTTTTTTTATGATGTTTAGTTGGTCCTGAATGGAAATGGTGCCGGTCTGATATCCTGTATGGCCACTGCGGCAACCATTTTGAAAATCTTGCAGAAATGGAAAGTCATATGAAAATAGGGTTTCACCAGAAGACTTCTTATGATGTTGTGTTGGTGTTTAATGGAAATTGTGGCGGTATGATAGCTAATGTGTCCACCACAGCAAGCTTATTTGAAAATATTGTTATTGCTGAAAAATATCAGAGATACTCTGGCTTCATCACTAACCAATTAAAAGGAGGAAATGACTTTATCTTGAATTACTGGAAAATATTTTTGGCAATTAGGACATTAGTCACTTCCAGGGACTTATGCTTAGTGGTGTATAATTCTTAGTAATTTGGAAGGAGTGTAAAGATATAGCTTTTTTGGTCTATTTGTCTCTCCATCTTTTATTCCATCTCTCAACCATACCATAGTCCATACTTTTGTTAGTCTTTCAGCCACTCTTATTTTTGGGGTTGGGTCTGTGTTATGTAACAGGTTCTTATAATTATACATTTTTCTTTACAGTTGAAGGAGTTTCCATGACAATTAATCCACCTTCCATGGTGGTAGGTTCAAGTTCAGCAAATCCTGTGACACGATTAGAATTACGGTGTTCTATTGATGGAACAGACAACATAGAAGCTGTCTACAGGCTTGAAATATCAAGAAGACGATCTACTGAACCTGACTTTGTAAATATTGCAGCAATAGATGACTATAAAATTATAAAGAGCTTTCCTCTTGACATGAAATCACCAAATGCTACTGGAAGTTTTGTGCATGTGGCAGCGGGAGAACCTCCAACCTCTGGTACATTGATAGTGACCATGGATGGGGGAAGTCTGACCTGTAATGACCAAGCAGAGTTCAGATGTACAATGACCTACAAAGAGATGGGAACATCTACTACTGCACCTGTTTCTCAAACTAATAATTTTACAGTTATAAGTAAGTACATTATTCTAACCTAAACATGTTATTTTCAGTTTCATATACAATTGTTTTGTTACTGCCATTCGTATGCTGCAGTGATTTCGCTTCAAGTTACAAGTGCTGAAATTTCAATAAATCACATGATTTCTGGTTGATATATCGGCATGACTTCAGGTCCAAGTACTGTCAAACTTATCTTAAACAGGTGGATGATTAATCAGTTCTAAAATTTAGCATACATTACTTTTTAGGCAGAATAACTTGCAATATGAAAAATGTACTAGTCCTTATGAATCCTTTACTAGTCATTACTACAACAAACTGTCATACACATATGAAAATTTACTAGCCTAAGGCTAGCAGACTAACAATAATTTTGGTCATGTTAATGGATCTTTCAATTTTTCAATAATTATATGTTAGAGACTTTGAAAAAGTGGTTGTAAATGTCATGTAATTGCTTAAGAAAAGTTTAGTTTGCTTAATTAAAATCAGTTTTAACCCCACCCACCCACCCCCGATGATCTATGTGATACCTGAATATGACAGTTCAGGGTTTTCAATAGACACTTACCCTCGGGTTTTGACACGTGGAATTGAAAAATGACCCAGTTTTATGCACTGAAAATTTCGACTTGAGCGTCTTTTTGACACACGTAGATTTTGTCTGGACCATCAATCTTAATTACCCTTGATTCACTTCCAGCTTTGTTTCTTACTAAGATTACACTGTCCATAACAAATTTACTGTAGGAGGCACTGGATGACATCTGCTTGACAATAGTCTAGACCTTGACGGCCAGTAATATCGCACCTTTGGAAGATAAACATGAACTGGGTGGATCTAACAGTTCACTGAAGTCAGGATTCAACTGACCTAGGTTGGATTGTTTTGAGATTACATTTGAAGTTTGTGATGGAGAAAGAGGAAACAATTATGACATGAAAGGACTGCCTTTTGATCAAATATCAGCATTGGTATGCTTGGACATCAAATTATAATCAACTGGTCAGAACTGGAGCATATCATTATGGCAGCTCGCAAAGCTGGTTGTCAGTGGAAGTGGACCAACTTAAATTGTTTTATTGGCAAGTTGTTTCATTTAGTAGGATGTTTAAAAGTTTGGAATCATATATGATTTCACTGGATTAATTTTGTTAAAATATCGGCATTTTTGGATTGAGCTTTAAATCATAATCAGTTAGATATGGTTTCATGCTAAGGCAGTTTTTGACATGGGATCGTGTTTTATTAGCGATTAATTTGCTTAAATTAGCAAAATACTTAAAACCTCAAACGTTTTAATTAATGGATCATTCAGAAAAAAATTGAATGGACATAACACTCAGTGCATACATATGAACTTTAAAATCACAGTGGCGCAAAGAAGTATATTTTCTTTTCTGTCTCTGTCTCAGAAATGACCTGGTGGTGATGAATATTCTGACCCTGAGACTCCAGAGATTTTGCATCACTATATAAACATAAAAGCCACAATTGGATTATTCCAATATACAAAGAAGGACTGTAGCTTGTGAAAGGAATTATTCTTTTCTGATTATTGCATCCGCTGATGAATTTACTAGTACCATAATTTCTCTTAAATTTGGCAGCTCTAAAGAGAAGAAGAATCAATCTCCGAAATTTGTTAGAAAAGTTAAGAACAAGTGGAAAAGTGAACTGACAATTCTGTGATGCACATCATTGATATTTGAATAATATATAACCTTCATAGTTGTATGGGTATATTTTTGCATATAAAATGATTTAAGCAGTTGATAACAGAATATGTTGAAAAGTTGAAAATATAATAAAGTATAAAATAATCCTCTGTCTGTTTCATATACAAAATATACACACAGTAATATTTAGTTAGAAAGAGAAACACTTTTACAAAAATGAGATTATATATATTTATATTTTTACTGAACAGGCATTTCTCATTATTCAGCATGAGACAAGAAATTTTAAACATCATTTGTTTCCACCAATAACGAGGAATCACAGCCATCGGCTCATGACTTTCCAAAAGAATTGACTCTTGAGATTTTAGTTTTGACTCTTGAGATTTTCATTTTGACTCCTGAGATTTTGGGGTCAATGGTCAACTGATTCTTCAGTTTGGAAATCTGTTGAGAACCTTGCAGTTGATGTAACATCCTCTTCACTTGATGCTGTTGGCTGTGGTTTATGTTGGGTATAGAAGTTTAAAGGATTGATCTTGGCTGTGGTTTATGTTGGGTGTAGAAGTTTAAAGGATTGATCTTGGCTGGTAGTTGAATTATGCTTATATAGGCTGTCATTGTTTTAATCATTCAAGCAAGCACCCTAGGCATAGTTTTGTTCTTTTGTATTCTTTATTTTGGGTATTTGTGGAGGTTAATTTAATGAAATTAAACACTTATTAATATGCAAGCTTCAACAGAGGAAGATTCACTAATTTAAGTACCCTTGAAAGTACATCCTTTTTAAAAAAAACATGAAATCAAAACTTCAGTAAATAAATGAAACCACAGTACCCAAAATACAGGAAATAACTGTGATTGTGGGGGCCAACTGGTACTGAAGATACAAATTTTTATTGATAATTTGAGTGGTACAAATCAGCTGTTATTCTGACAAACAGGCAACTGAAGCAGTAAAATGAACAGGTTAGTCATTTTAAAAACAAATTGTGTGTGTGTGTGTGTAAACAACAGTGGATCACATAAGGACATCGCTACATTAGATTGCAGTACATAATGTATACTTAATAATGATAAGTGCATTAGAGCCATTAAGACATAAGTAAATTTGCTGCCATTAGGTAGCATTATATACATTAGACACTGGAAAATGATGAAAATGTGACCTGTAATAAGTGAGACAAGCCATTTTTCTTAAGTCTCTTGGTCTTGTGTCATCAGAGAATTTGCAAATAATGAAGGTTTGAAGTGCAAGGTTCAAAATATGATGCCAATCATGTGGATGTTTGAGAAGTGAAAATAACATATCTAATCCCAGTTTGTTTTGAATTTCATCCTACAATAAGTTACAAATGCAAAGAGCATTTATGTAACAAGTACAAAATCATATTAATGTTTCATTCTGAATTGGGGAAAGAACTATTATAATATAGTTGATAAACACATCTCAGCCTTGATATATCCCTATGCCATATAAAACTTATTCTTTCCACCACCTTGAAACAAAATATGTATGTTTTGTGCACGTGGGTAGCATTCTAAATATGTTTCCTACTGGGGTTTTTTTTACAGCTGCTCCAAATGATGTACGAATAATAGATGCTCTGTACGAAGAGAATGGGGTGATGAAACGACTTGAGAATGACAAATCTTTTAAAGTGGGCACTAGAATCATGTACAGGTGTTCAGCTAATATTGGAAGCGATTCCAGTGTTGTAATCTCATGGGAGAGATCACCAGTGATGGGAGCACCCACTGATTTTGTGCCATACATTCCAGCTGAACCCACTGATATTGTACAGGATCAAGTTATATCAACTAGTTGTTCCAACACCCGGACATCTAGTATGTACTACAACCTGATCAACTCAGATGATGACGGGATTACATTCCACTGTAAAGTGCGATCACTCTTAAATGGTGAGTGGTATCAATCCACATCAATACAGCGCCGGACATTTGCAGGTAAGACTCTTATTCTTTCTGTTAAGAATGAGGAAGACACAATTATAATGTTTTCATCAGTAATAGTGAACTAAGGTACCAGAGTGCATTGGTATTGACAATGTCAACATTTTGTGGTAAAGTTTTTGAAGTTTAATCTTACTCTATGCCTTGCAGAAAGGTGAGACTAATACAGTCCATCACTGGTGAAGAATAGAGAAATTCACCTGAGAGTCAGAATTTGTGGACAAGAATGGTGCTTTGCTGAGTGCCTGTCCACAAATTTTGATTCCAAGGATGGTGTTTCCTATCCCACAGTGCACATTGTGGATTTTTTTTCACCCATTGTTAATCATTAACTTGTGAGGAGAGATGGATGGTTATCAGTAAATGTTTAGCTATAGATGCTCCCCAATAAGGTCACTAGCAAACGATATTCTGTCCATTTTACCACCAACATTGACCCTTCTTAACAAGGCACAATGAAGCAAAATCAACTTATAAATTACAAAATTAATATAGATACTAACAGAAAGCCTGATTTGTGTTCTGTTTATCTATATATTTTTTGTAACAGAATCTTGAGATTTGGCAGATTTATTTCAAACACCATATAAACTCAATGGTAAATCTGCCAGCATACCACAAATATGGCTACTGATGACATTTGGGAACTGCCTATAGAAAAACATGGTATTTTCTGGAAGTTGGTGCATTATTTGATGGATCATAAGAAGTTAAGTTTGCAGCAAAAACTTGATGTAAGCAAGAATTACTGTTAATAAACTAGAAAAAAATGTTTTTGGGGGGTATCCAAAATGCTAAAAAAACTAGTAGATGTTTGTAACATCATAAAAATAAAGACATCGTCTATCTTGTCACAGAGTCCAATCAGATGGGATTTGCATATCACATTATGGCTTTCTTTTATGTGCAAATTGTTCCACACATACATAGGCAGATATGCCAACCCTCCTGTTTTTTTTTTTTGCGGGACACTTCCTGAATTCAACCGCACCGCCTGCATTCCCACATTATTTTTTTTTTCTCCCAGAAAAAATTTGTTTCATCAACAAAACAATTGGGAAATATTCATTTTGTTTAACGAAAACTGTTTTGGAAATTCCCCAGCGTATAAGACCAGAAGTGTGCAGAAGTTCTTTGAAAAGCATGCAGACTTGAATCCATATGTTTGGTGATCTCTTCTACAATGTCTAAAAGAAAGGGAGATTTGGATGAGGTTGGAAAGTAAAAAAATATAAAACTTCTTTCCAAGCTTCTTATAGCCTGGAATTTCCATGCCTGACTCATGGAAGTGATAAACATCCAGGGTTTTGCAAGACGTGCAATTCATGTTTCTTTGTTGCCAGTGTCGGGCGTGATTGTCGTCAACATCTCCAGTCACAAAAGTAAGTTTTTAATCTTACTTTTTATTTTTATGGCCTTAATTGTATGCTGCAAATTGTAATTTGAGTGCCAGCATTAAAATTATGATTATCTTTAGCGAAATTAGGATACACTGATAGATCGGTTAAATCAGGTACAGTTGAATAAACGACTATTGAATCGATACATCTGCAGATAATAAAAGTACTAAGACTTCTTTATTATTATTATTATTGTTGTTGTTGTTGTTGTTGTTGTTGTTGTTGTTGTTGTTGTTGTTATTATTATTATTATTATTATTATTTAGCCATAAACCCAAAAATGTACTTTAACAATTTAGATTTATCAGCTCTTTCATAGAACCACATCTTCTTGCCTAAGATATATAGTAAGATCGGGAAGAGAAACAAATGCTTAATTGTGCCTGAAGTTTTAATGAAAAGTAAGAAACATTAAATGCAAATCATTTTTGTGAATGAATGCAATTTATGTTTTGTTATATTTTATTTCTGAGTCAGTATTTTAAATTTCATGTACTTTATTTCACAGGCACTTAACATCTGCACAGACAAAGAGAAACACCCAGGATGTGTCAAATTGTTTCAAACTTGTGGATTCATCCCTTGAAGAAGCTGTGACCAAAGCTGAAGTACTTTTTACTGGGTTTCACGTTAAACATAATATCCCTCTATCTGCAGCCGATCATGCAGGTGCCCTTTTCAAGGCTATATTCCTGCATCTATCTCATTCAGCATACGACATCATTAAAAAATACTAGTGTGGACGAACAAAGACAGCTTGTATTGTTAAGAAACTGGCAGCAGCTTCTACAGAAACTTTAGTTCAGACAATGAAAAGTGGGCCATTTAGCATTGGTACAGATGGTAGCAATGACAGGGGAGACAAGTTATACCCACTTGTTGTTTGCTATAGTGAAAATGGAAATACAAGAACGAAACTTCTAACATTATTGGAGTGCACACAAAAGGAAATGGGAAAACATCACAAAAATGATTGAAAACAAATTTGAGGAAAAAGACATCCCTTTGAGGAATTGCATTGCATTCACCACAGACAATGCCAGTGTTATGATAGGAATGAAGAGTGGTACCTATGGATTTTTGCTGCAAAAGCAGTCAGAGTTATACGCAACTGGTTGCATTTGTCATCAACTCCACTTGGCTTGTGAATGGGCTTGCAAGGAGCTTACTGTTAATGTAGAATCGTTCATACATGACATTTATTACTACATGGAAAAGAACACCAATAGGATGCATGCATTCATACATTGCCAAGAAGAAGCAGGTGTTGTTATCACTAAGGTGTGCAAGCATGGCAATACTAGGTGGCTGTCTCTTGGAAAAACGACAAAATGGGTACTCAAGCAGTGGGATCACTTACAGCCTTCTTTAAGGCAGAGTGCGTAGTGGAGAAGTCTGCCAGTAAAGAAGTCAAACAAGACAAAGTGTTGAAACCAGCCACTCTAGGAAGCAGAGAGTTCTGGAAAATTTAAGATCCAGGACTTTTAAGTTGAACCTCCTCTTCTTGGACTTCATCATTCCTTTTTTTGACAGGGTGAATCTTGAGCTGCAGTCAGAAGAACCAATGATCCACAAACAGGCTGCTCAGATAAAAGAGCTTATCAAGCAGATTATGGCCATGTTTGTGAAACCTTCTGCCATGATCTACAAGGATACAGAATCTGTTGACTTCTGGATTGGATACAACGTCAAGAATGATGAAGAAATAATGATTGGTCAAGCAGCTCAGAGCTTCATGCAGGAATGTAAACTTACTAAAGAAAAGGCTGACTCGTTCTTTACCTCTATAAAAGCCTTCTTTACAACAGCATGTAACTATCTAATTAAGCATGGAAATATTTCAGAACCTCATCTTAAACATCAGGTTGTAGCAGATGTGACAAAGAGGCCCTTCATCAACTTTGCAATGCTGGATCTCTTTGTGAAGCAGTTTCCAGCAATCATGCCTGCAGGAGCTTCACTGGATCAGCTGCAGATGCAGTTTTCTCTATACCAGGTTGAAAAACTACCTCTTGGAATGCTGGAGCCTAATTCAGCAGCTACCATGGACCAAACTTTGATGAAGATTGGTGAGATCAGAGATAGCATGGGTCAAACAAAATTTGGACTTCTTGCCAAAGCGATGAGCCATATCCTCGCCATCCCTCACAGCAATGCATTCTGTGAAAGAATATTTAGTTTTGTGAGGGAGAACAGGACTGACTTAAGGAGCAGTATGAAAACTGAGACACTAGAAAGTCTCCTTGTTGTTAAACAAGAAGGTATTGTTTGCTCCGAGAGACAGTTTTACAAACTTATGCTTAAAAGATGCAAAGGAGCAACAACCATGGAGTAGTGTTAATTGATGTTCTTCACTGTTAAATTTTGTTCAGTCTGTTATTTATATATTGTTATTTATTATCTAAAAATAAACCATTTTAGAATTGAATTAGTATATGTTTATTTGAAAACCATTCACTTTTTGTAAACGTGTTCAGCATGTTTCTCCCTTGATGAAATCATCACTGATTTAATTGAAAAATTTTCAAAATCTCCCTATAGGACTCTCATTGGGGTTAGCAAATCTGCATAGGAACAAGATAAATAATTTTTGGCAGAGCTTAACATTTTCTTTGTCATGTTTCTCTTATGGAACACACACAAATGTATTGACCATTTCCAATACTGCCCGTGTTGTTGCCACCAGTTTACACCCCCTAAAAGCTTGGAAAAGTATGAGGCAAAAGAAAATTTGCAAACATTTTGAATATTTTATGGGAACATTCATTTATACCAGTGTTGAAAGCAGTTTCTCATTTTAGTAGGTCTCATACTGGTTTTTGTATATAATCCTATACCAGTAGGAAAATACTGAGGCAAATTTATGTGAACCCCAATTGTCTTAAGTAAAGAGATGCCGTGTCATATATACACATAAACAAGACCTGCCATTTATCAATATATAAACTTTGGTTGTAATATTTTGTTGTGAAAAAAATGAAAATGTAAAGAACATAAACATACACGAGTTTATCCACAAGCTGTGTAGTGTATTAGTTGAGCTGTCAAGGTGATATCTTATGTATCTGTCCCCCTCTGGTCATCAAGATCTGCGATTTGTTAAATTTAAGCAGACACTGGCAGTAGGGTAAGAAAATCCCCCACCCCCTGGCTTGCTCAAGGCACTGCTCAGGACAAAAATAAGTGACCCTTCAATTGCAACATTGTTTTACATCAAGGTTCCAACTGTATTTATGAATAAAGTCATTTCTTGTTTGAATACATTAGCCAATCATAATACCTTAGGAGAACTACCACTACCTTGCAAATCCAGTCCTCCCAGATACTACTTTTAGCTCAAGGGAGCTAAAAGTTATCTGCCGACCTATTGGTGGTCAGGCAGAGTGATCTCCCCTTACATATAAGACTTGGCAGCAAGGCATAAGGATATGTTAGTTATTACTTCGCTTGTACCTAGAAACACACTCTCTTCATGAGAGACCTCACAAAGCCAAAGCGTCATGGAAGATATGCCTCTACATGTTGGAGGAGTTATTTCACTTCTAAGGCAAGTATACTCCATCTATATTTCCCAGCTTTTTCTCTCTTTCTCACACAACAAAGTTCTGCCTTTACAAATTGTCAGACTTTGTCATTGTCACACATTGGGTACTTGCACGTGGAGCATATGCGACTTCACAGACCATTCATGCTATACTTAATTTTACGTGCAAGTCTCAATTGCTCATATAACTCCTATATATGTGTAAATTTCCTTACTAACAGGTACATATTAGTGAGTTTTTATGCAAGGCTTTCATAGCATCCAGGTGCCATTTTAGTTTAATTACTTGTACGTGTGGTCTCTGGGACTTTTTCCCTACAAGTATTGCCTCATAATGGATTTTGTCGCACCTACCGGGTATATGTATATGGTGCCTTTTATTCCATCTTTGTGAAGGTTATTTGCATGTAATGTAGATAATCGTACATTCTGTATTTCTGTCATTCTGTCATTCTAGTTGGACAAGTAGTAGGTCAGCGCTCTATACATGGTTCATTCAGTTGCACATGCATGTTTACATAGGCAACCCTTCAGTCATGTTTATCTGCATAACTTTATATCATGTTCATCGAACACTTAGTCACGCACATGTGTAGCCCATGTCTTCGTAAGTGAGGTTCGGGCTACATTATTTACATGTGGTGCATGTCTAAATTATGTTCTGAAGAACCCCTTATATATGTATAATTCCATTCTTTTTCTGTATCAAGGTGAGTTCTTTTACCATGATATTTGTAGCCATGGAGCACCATGCTTCAATGATTCTACCTGTATAGGCCATCCTTGACCTCCCTACAGGTAAGCATGGTCATTGAAATCATCTGCTAGCAATTTTTTCCAGGTTATTATCCTTTGTATAGCTCTGCACCCAAACGGTATGCAACATAATATGCACACAGGTTTGTAAACAGGTGGTATTGTCACATGGTATGCAAAACAACATGTGCAAGCACACAGGTTTGTAAACAGGTGGTATTGTCATTATAGTTTACCTGTACACTTCCTTACCTTATCAGACATTAATTTCTGAGTCAACCACTTAATGAATTAGCTCAGCATGGACATTGCATTCTAGAACAGGTGTAGGGCTACAACTTTGTCCATTTTGCTCTATTTTGTCTTACAGATCAGAACTATGGGCAAAGTACAAACAACATACAGCTCAGACCAAAGGCGTCAGTAGTTTACATTCTGATTTCTTCTGCAGTGTGAACCTTTATGGGAGCAAGGGAGATAATTCAACTTACCCTTTAACCACGAAGTGCTGGACATCAACAATCTCAGAACAGCTCTGGTACCCAAGTCACCACCACAGGACTCATCATTTTTGGACCTCCACCCTACCTTGCCTCCTTGGGGTCCGACTTGATTCCTCCTACATAATGGGACAGAGCTAATAAACAGCCAAGTCCCCTCTCATTCAGCAGACATACAGACAGGTTACATGGATCAAATATACCATAACCCATCCTAACTGATGATCCTAACGATATCTTCATCACTTTGATGGCCTAGGCCTATTTCTGTTGTGACTGGCCTAGGCCATATACTAGGGATCACGAAGTACCAAACATATTACGGGCTCAATCACTAGAAGCCCAGGTTTCCAGTACGCCAAACACGACTTTTACAGACATGTGCAGGGATCAGTCTAACTTGTACCAATTCATAATACTCATTTGGCATGATACTACTAGTAGATCTTCATGCCTCAGCATACATTGCCTCACAATTTCTCTACACTTTGCCATGAAAAGAGCCTTCTTACTCAGGGCATTCTACGTGTTAAGTGAACACTAGACCGCATCACTCTTCGTCAGGTCAGTCATAATGTGTTACAAGGGACTAGAGCCCTTTCCACACAACCAGATGTTGATCATTCTACCAGTATCATTGGTTCTATCCTACCTGAGGGCACAGGAAGATTCTGCCTTCTGACTTCCATTGAGGACGTGTTTCCGCCCCGGAGCTATGTCATCTTCCAGCTCCATCATCAGCATCAGTTGATCTTAAGACGAACGGACAGTTTGACTTTAGTTACGTCCAGTCTTCACAGAATTATGGATGTTCTGGCCCACCTTTATCTTCAGTTTGTCTGCGGTTCTAACATTTACACTCATTCGGTACCCCAGCATTGACAGTGATCTCACCGCATTGGGAATGACATAGCCACACTCCATATGCATGGATCTGATGGCCTTTGTTTACACTTCGAATTTAGTGAACAGTATTGTTGTCATTATGGGACTTTTATTCTCTTGGGTTATCTTCAAACTGATGTAACGTACCTCATCTTCTCCATGCAGAACACCTAAAGCATGCGTAGAAGTCAGTCGCAAGCTAAGAACACGACCTCAGTCCTCTACCACTCTGATTAATGTCCCAATGGATGAGTACGCTAACAGACCATCAAGGAGATGTGTTTCCCTCCCTCGGCAACTACAGCATCAATACAGGGATAGTACAGGGATTCAACAAAAGGACCCAAGGGTCACTCATAGGACACGAACCCCTGAAAGCCATCTTATCAAAGCTCCACCAATCAAATACGATGCGGATCTAGCACCGAGATGGTTCTATCATTCGTTTGATGACTTTTTCTTGGTCCCAACAGCAAATGACTCTCTACTCTGGTCATCGGCCAAAATATCCTTGATCATTTTCCACACCCCATGGTTCCCTCCAGGAACCCTACAGTGCATTTTGAATGATAACCACGAGGGAGACTTTGCCTTCACTCTAGGCTTAAATGGCACATACCTTCATGTCTCATCATAGGCTCCCAGGACATTTCTGAGAATTGCATACAACATCATGTATCTATTCAGAGCACCTAATTTGAGGCTCCTTGTTGGCCCTGGGGTCTTCCCACTGACGAATCGAATAATGGTGCATACCCGGACCATTTCTATGACGGTAACCTCAGGTTACCTGGAAAACAACCTACAGCAACAGAACTGTGCTCTAACCAGTCATGATAGCCCATGTTACCAATCTGGACTTCTCATTAACAAGGAAAAATTGGACCTAATAGCATCTCAACGATTCATTCACCTAGGTATGGAATTTAGAACACAGGCACTTAACCTTGTCTCCCTCAGGATCGGGCATTGAAACGATTAATGGTAGCTCCTTTCTTTCAAGGAATTGTTTTTGTCTTGATGAATGGAGTCCTCGAGTTGGCCCACTGGACCATCCTCTCAACATCTGCACCCAATTGAGGCACCATCGGCAGAACTTGGGTAGCTTAACTTGGCTCATGTTGGGTATGCATCTACACGTCCACCCACTCTAGATTGCAGTCTGTACCAATGCAAGTATGAAACGCAGGAGAGCCCGCCCATCATTTTGGGACACCAGCGCTACATGATCTCCTCAGGAACAACATCTACGTATCAATAGTTCAGGAGAGGGCGGCCAGTGTGAAAGCCTTTCATTAGGGGCAAGAATACTTAAGAGGACAAGGGAGTTCTCATTCTGTCTGACATATCTACAGTGCAGACTTTTCTCAACAACAAGGGTTATCTCTAGACTACAATGATGGTTTATCTTAAGACAACAAGGAGGAACTCAATCCTGCAATGGTGATTATCTTCAGTAACAAGGATCCCAGTCGCCAGACCTTTGCATCATGGTGTGTGACCTGAATAAGTTATCATCAACAAGAAATATGGGTTCACCATATCTCGGGACTCCTCAATGCACTGATTGTCCCTTCATCACGGAACAGTTGACTAGTACAGAAGAAATGGTCTCTCCATCCCTTGGTTCTCACGCAGATCTGTACCCGATTGGATCAACTGCTGGTAGACCTGTTTGCGACAAATAGGGAATGCCAAAACCCCATTCTTTGTCTCTTCTGTCCTGCACCCAACAGCTTGGGCAGTGGCTGCCCTATCGTTGGATTGGATCAACCTTAACTCGTACACCAACCACCTGTAACTCAGATTCCAAGTGATACAGCAAACAACAGAATCCAGCTGTGACCTTATTTCATCGCACTCTGATGGGACAAGTTGTGGATAGATGATTTCATCAATCTGGCATCAGAAACTCTGCGGAAGATTTGGGTCTTTCCTCATCTACTCAAACAGCCATGTCGGCAGTTGGCCAGAGTTCCTGGAAACAGGCCCTCAGACTTAAGTAATTCTCACAACCAGTCATGGAGGGAATTGCTCAGGCGCGATGGCCCTCTACTCTAAAGCATATGAAGGCAAATGGCACTTCGCACCCACTGGTGCGCAAACGAACAAATCTTACCTCTCCAGGCATCGATATCTAATTTCGTCATCTGGCTCTTCGAAGAGAGAAAATTAGTTCCGAGTACGATCAAAGGCTACCGCTTGATGATAGCTGACATCATTCGTCATCATGGGGTCAAAGATATAGGACAAAACAAGGATGTATCTGATCTTGCAACTTTGAGTATACATGGCTTAAACAATAACCCTCTGCCCCAAGGGGAACCTATCTTGGGTATTAACCAGGCTGAACAAGACCCCTTTTGAACCAATTGCACAGGTATCTCTGGTGCACCTTTCGTGCAAGGCCTGCTTCCTCATGGCCCTATCAACAGAAGGCAGAATTAGTGAAATACATGCTTTGTCATCAGACCCCTATTACTTGCAGTTCCGACAAGATGGGTCGGTCTTTCTTATGACAAGATCCTTTTTCATCAACAAGAACCATCTCCCTTTCACAGGTAACCAGTCTTTTCTCATAAAATCTGTGACTCACCTGGACACTTCAACTGAAGGCCACTTACATGACCCTGTCATATCTTCAAAGTGGTACCTTAATCGAACGGAGCCGGTGTGTAGAGGGAGATCACACCTTTTTCTACCTCTTAAATCAGGTCAAGACGATATATCAGCTCAGAATATCTCATCCTGGATCAAGTGGGTTATTTGCTCAGCATACAGAGAAATAACTCCAGCTCAATGAATTTTTTACACATTTTGGCTCATGAGGTTAGGGCAGTTGTCACCAGCCTAGTATTCAAACGGAACTGTTCTCTAACCGTCATCATTCAGGCTGTGGGATGGAGATCGGGGTCCACATTTTCTAGCTTTTATCTCTGAGATTTGTCATGACAAATTGCCCAATTCGATCTGGTAGGATCTATATACGCAGCTCAACAGGTCACATTTCCAGGTCGATTCACAGCTTTTTAAGGCCAGGTTTCATGACTTCCACTGGATTTGCTTGGGGAAAATTTTTTCCTTTTGAAGCCGCACCCCAATAGATGGAGCCTCCTCCAGTCGGGCTGCTTCGAAGCTGTCACTCATACCTTAAGGGAACGTAGATTTTATCTTTGGGGTAAGAGAGAATATACCTCCCTTCACCTCTTACTTATTCTCCTAAGGTATTATGATTGGGTAATGTATTCGAAGAAGAAACCAATTTTTTCTAGTAAAATATGTTTCTTCAAAATACTTATCCAATCATAATACACACTCCCCCTCCCAGCCTCCCCCCCAGTTACATCTATAGTGAGCATTCTTTCTGCTCCAGTAATAACTAACATATCTTTACTCCTTGCCGCCAAGTCTTAAATGTAAGGGGAGATCACTGCCTGACCATCAATAGGTCAGCAGACAACTTTTAGCTCCCTTGAGCTAAAAGTAGTATCTGGGAGGGCTGGACTTGCGAGGTAGTGGTAGTTCTCCTAAGGTATTATCATTGGGTTAGTATTTTAGAAGAAACGTATTTTACTAGAAAAAATTGCTTTTTTGCCAGTACCACCTCTTATTTTGCCACCAAATTATGCTTAAAAAGCAAAGATATATTCAAAAACTAATATCCTGAAATGTATGTTTGTGCAAAGAGGAACTTTAATAAAAAATAAAAAATTATAAGTATTTAATTATATTTTGTTTTAGATTTAATGCATCTTGTTTTTTGGCAAAGTAAGAGTAGGCACTGTGTTTTATAAACCTAACCCATACCTACAATTTATCTGTATTGTAAAGCTCCTAATTATCCTTACTTATTGAGATGCTGAAAAGCAAGAATTTTTGGAAAGGTGTGTAACAGATAAAATAATAAATTCTCTATCAACCAGTAAATACTCTTCAATATGATAATTATGAAGATATTTCAGGTTACAGCACTAAATTCTGTCTGGGTGCAGAAAGACCCCCAAAGTATAGCCATGTGTTATAGCTTGCTAATGAATTAGAGCAAACGTGTTCTTTGTTAAGTTCAGAGGATGCATGTACTTTTTATCCTGACACAAGGATTGTAGATACAAATTGAATATCTTGCAATTGAAACATCACAGTTCACTTCTTTTTCATTTTCAGTCCGTACTTCAGGTGGGAATACAGGAGGAAATGCCAATGGGCCAACAGGTAATATACACATGTAAATACATAACAAAAAGCTCCATTGCTAGAAATATGTATGCAGATTCCTTAGATACATTAAAATCTGTCAATAAAGGAGGCTCTAGGGATAACAAAAAATGTTTCTTTGTCCTTAATGGGCAGATGTCCTTTGCATATAGACATAAAAGTGATCAGAAATGGACAGAATGGAATGTATGGATGTATTGTCTAATTCAGATTTTTCTTTACCTGTTTAAATATTATGACTTAAGAATTGTAGGCCATTGTGCAATTCATTATGCAAAGGATCATTAAATCAGAGGCTGTGCATTTTTTTCAGCGACTGTTCAGAAAAACAGCTTGCTGTCCATATTTGGGCAGCATTTGAGGGCATTCTTGTCCTTTCCTGGCCATTCATCTGAATGTATATACTTTGAGTCCTCACCTTATTGAGGATTTTGAAATTTAAATCCGAGCCACATTTCTCGAGACACTTAAACAAGTCCATTAAATAAAAAATTGTATGCCTGGAAGAGTTGGATCAGAAATTTTATGTTCTAGAAATATTTATCGGAAGTTGGGCTATCACTACCAATAGCTTCACTATTCTTACTGCTAAAACTAAAGCAAATTGAAGTTTGTATAACAACTTCCAGGTTCCTGCTTGAACAAGGCCTAGTTCAGACTTCCAAACTTTATATTCCAGTTTTGAGCTCTAATGGTCATTGAACAGAAGAGCGTATGCAATGGCCTGTTGTCCATTGTCTGTCCTCCACCAGCACTAGGTTATTTCTCCTCTGATGAAACTACTGGAAAGACTGCAGTGAAGCCTGACAAACATATTTGTCCTAAATGAAAATGTTTCCCCTTGAATATTAAGTATGGCCACCACAGCAGCTATCTTGTTACTGCTATTTCTGAAATTATGTTTATATGTTGATATTGAGTTCACTCTAAAGGAGGTCTTATGTCAAGTTGGTTTTCATATGATAATGGTGCTGATCGACATCAATATGGCTGTCATGACAGCCACGTTGAAAATCATGTTCTCAATACTCCTCCTGAATAGATATTCTTAATAACATGGAGTTTTAACCAAAAGACTCCTTAAGATATCTGGTTGGTCCTAAATGAAATATTGCTGTTTAGACATCCAATATAGCAGGGAGTGATGCCTTCCAGATTTGTTTGCCAGCCCAGGGATTAGTGTTGGTTCAAAAATTACTTGTCCCTGGAAATAGTAGTAGTCCTACAAAGCTTGTGCCCTGAAATTTCTGGTATGTTCCACCCAAACTATTCCATCTTGTTTGTTTATCTTGGGTTTGTTTATTTATTCATTTAGGTTTTTTTTCCTCAAATCCAACAGACCAAGATCCTACTTTTCTACTCCTCCTGAACAGATGTTCATATCTACATGAAATTTTAAGGAAAAGACTTCTTTTTTAATGTCTTTTTGGTCCAATTTGAAAATGGTGCCTATCTGTCATCCAGTATGGCCACCATGGCAAGCTTGAAAATCAAATCCATACTCCTCTTGACTGGATGGCTGTATCAACATGGGTTTTCACCAATAGACTTCTTACATCATGTAGTTGGTCCTAAATGTAAATGGTTCCTCCAGTGTGGCCACAGTGGAAGCTATATAGAAAATCTTGTTAACACCACTCCTTATGAAGGGATGGTCTTACCAATATGTGGTTTTCATTGAAAGACTTCATATGATGTCTACTTGGTCCTAAATGAAAATGATATGTATCTGGCATCTAGTATGGTTGCCATGGTGGTCATCTTAAAAAATCTTTTTATGGCTACTCCTTCGGAACTGATGGTCATATTGACATGGAGTTTGTACTAAAAGGCTTCTTGAGATGTCTTACTGGTCCTAGGTAAAAATCATTCCCATTAGACATCCAAAACGGTTGTTACTGTGGACATCTTGAAAATCTTGTTAATCTTTCAGAACTGATGGTCATATATATACATACAGGTAGGGTTTTCACACCTTTGTATCTGCAGTGGAGGTATCCATGGTTTACTTACACAAATATAGTTATTAAGTATTTCTTCCTATATCCACCTACAGTTTACTCATTAAATGCATACAATATGTCATTACCATAATGACAGCATTTGTCTCCCACCATAACACATTGTCCTATCAGTTGATGGAGTAGATAACCCATGAGTCTTGTTATATCAATGGAGAGGGCATATGACTCGCATGTCTTGTTATATCAGTGGAGAGGGCATATGACTCGCATGTCTTGTTATATCAATGGAGAGGGCATATGACTCGCATGTCTTGTTGCCCATCACAGCACATCACTCCACCCCTGCCATATCAGTCAGTGGGGGGGGGGAGGGGAATACTGTACAACTCGTGTATCTTGTAGCCCACCAGAGCATGTCGTTTAACGTTTATCACCAGTTGAATTTCTGTTCTGTAACATGTGAAGGCTTTAATGGATCCAAGTTATTAAGAGGCTTTAGATATGAACAATAGATCAGATTTGACATTTTTCATTATTTTCCAGAAATAGTATATACATTTATGGCTCTTGTCATGTACACCTTTGCCCTTCAGTTTTCCTCTGTAGCCTTTGATGGGCTTTGGCTTTGTAGACTGACATCAAATGTTAAACATGGGCTTTAGTTCACTGGTGGGACATGCTGTTATTATATTCTGTCCATCCATACATTAGGTTTTCTGGCATTGATGGGGCATACTGTTTTTCTTGTCCATCCGTCCATATATTTGTTCAGTTACTTTTTTTACAATAGGTTTCTAGGCACTTGTGGGGCATACTGTGTTTACCATGTTTGTCCATACATATTTAGGTGAACTTGTTTTTTGTGATTCATTTAATTTCCATTGGGCATTATTGGTATATGAATACTTCTGGGGTTTCTTTTCTATTTTCTGTTGAACATTTCTTTATACATGCATGTTAAGAGCTGTTCTTATTATCAGCAGTGTATAGCCATTATTGTGTTGATATGTCATTAAACTGTGATAAATACGTACTATATTCTATTAAACTAAATTTTATTCTCAATACTGATTTGTACCTTGGAGATGTTGGCATGCACTTATTCAAAAATAGGGTTAACGTCAATTATGCTATAGAAGTGTTGAAATTGAAAAATGTATTTTTGATGCAGATATCATAGGGAATGGAAGTTGGAGTCTTAATTATGTTGAATATGTTTAAGGATGTAATGAGTACTATGGTCAGAAAAGAAGAATTGTCAAACTTTTATGCAACAATAATGTCACATGTTTTTGGTTGTTTTATAGGTTCAGCTTCAGAAGCTGGTATCATAGCAGGTGCTGTGATTGGATCAGTCCTAGTTATTGTTGTCATCATCATACTCATCTACTTGTGGGTTCGTAAGAGACGCACCAAAGAACCTTGTAAGTTGAATTAACATCAAATCAAAAAGTCAAACTGCATGTTGGTTCATGTTATTATTACAATTTTACAATACCAACATCCTGTTTCCAGGTACAATAGCTGCTGCAGTTTTTTCATTTTTTCATGCATAGAGGTGGAGAGAGTATGGGGATGATTTTAAAAAAGTTACTCTACCATATTTCCATATGTCCTGATGGAGTTATCACAGCTTCTCACAGAGAAAAGCTCGACACATTATGCTTCTCTTGGAATCATATTCCATCACAGCTGTGTAGAAGAGGTGATGTTAATATAGTGGGCATGATTTGCTATTTATGGCACAAGCAAACATGTACTAAAGAATTTTATTCAGAGAGACAGAAAACTCATATTAGGGCATGGAAGTGTCTCTGGAGCTGCCCTTATAAATTAACAGGACTGTTGTTTGTTGGGGAAAGGAGGGCGATATTCTTCCAGATAAAATTTTATATAACATAAACATTATTAGATAATATCAATTGAAAAAACAACGTATCCAGTCGTAACATTTTCTGTTTCAACGTAGAGAGATTGGTGATTTGCTAAGAATTGCTGAAGAGATGTAAAATTCAGCTGCAAGAATAAAAGGGAGAGAACAAATAGTGAACAAAAGGAATAAAGTCAGGGGCTTATGGATTGGATGCTTGTTGTCTCAGCATCATGAAAATAGAATATCAATAACTATTTCAATATCGGCTAAAATTCAAATGAAAATAGTTACCAAATTGTCAAATTTCTGAATGCCATTAGGCAATTAGAGATGGCTTGTCTGCTTTGTTGTGTCACTGGAAAAGGTCCTTCACATATCTCTTTGTTGTGTCACTGGAAAAGGCCTTTCACATATCTCTTTGCATAAGAACCATTAACAAATTCAGATTATAATATCAACAATGATCAACAGTACAGTAGCATAAAGTGACACATCTTTTCTGTAAATACATAAGCTAAATAAACGGGATCATTAATTTGACACTAAAGGGGGAGTACGATACTTTGAGTACTGAAATCTGGTTGACACAAATGTAATACAGTTTATGCAAAAACAAGAAAATGCAGGTGAGCAATCTATAATTGAATTGTGTGAGACATTTTTCCTTTGTTGGAAAATAACATCTGAAAATCTTTGATTACAACTCTACTATGAGAGTGCCTTTAGATCAGGCCCGTCCTGTATTCTAAATGAGGTGCCTGTTGGGCTTGTCGAAAAATAATATAATTTGTCTGAGGAAACTTTGATCGTGCTGATGAAATGTGTAAAAGTCTAATTCAAGATGTTGATATACCTGCCATAAGACGACACAATCAAAATCAGATCACCGCTGTCCTACATGAAATTGAGATATGATTTTAATCAAATTTAAACATGGCTTGTCATGCTAAAAATACAATTTTATACTTCCAGAGCCCTGACTTGGTTTTGTTTTGAGAAAACACAATTTTCAGTAATCTTTAAAACAAAAAGATCTTAAAGAAAGCACTTTCAGTATATTCCTATTACATGTAGCATGTATAAACGGTAAACAGTCATGATTGGCGCTGATCGAAAACTTCCTCTTGGGCAGTTTAAATAGTGGCAATTTAGGGCAAAGAGGTCAGGTTAAAAAAATGACCATTTCATGTATTACTTAATTGGCTAACCATAGCTAGTGAGATGTGTTTTAAGGTTGCAGTGGGTGATTCCATTGTGCTAATATGCAAAGGCTGGATCAGGAAGTGGAACAACCCACTATAGGTAAATCAAAGAGATGTTTGATGTGTGTACAAAAACAAAAGTTATTGCATATTATTGCCTTGAATGAGAATGTTTAAGCCATATGTATTATATTTTTGACAAGTTTGTGACCAGCGGCAAAATTTCATTGAAGTCGGATTTCACTCCATATATAGAATGCAAAGCATGATCATTTCAGTTATTGGTATAGTGTTCAAGTGTAATTCATTTTTAAGCTGATTTAGGAAGCAATTAACTGTCCGCAAAGCCCAACAAAAATAAATTTCAGAACTCTTGGTTGACAGAGTTTTACTTTGTTAAGTATGCCAGCGAAAAAAAGAAAGACTATAAGGAGGGGCGCTATTAATTCTTTGCACATACTGCAAACAACACATCAACATAAGTCAACTCTGTTTTGACAAGGATCACTAGAATCCAGCAGAGAAGTTTGAACACCAGGACCATCCAGTCTTTAGTGAGTGTAGTGATGAACACTAATAATACTTGCATTACCTTCAAACCCTATTGAATTTATATTCGAATTTTAGCTATTGCAACATTGTGTGACATTATTAATGAAGGGGGAATTTTGGACATGTGGAAATTGGAGTCTGGGCTTGTAGAATTTCAGTCAGGGCTTGTGAGTTTACTTAAGTCACCAGCCCGGGGCCTGTGCCGAAAAAAATTTTCTTCGAGCACTGTATGACAGAGAAAGAAGGTTTAATCATGGAATTTTGGGGGATAATTTTCCCACTTCATTATTCATCTTAGCAATTTAATTCAGTTTAAATGCAGACAGTTAAGAAATTTATGCCGATAACTGCTTGTTTTACATAATTGGGGCTGTTAAATATGATGCACTATGTCAGATGGCTTCATGTAATATAAATGACATCTTCACAACCTCAAATTGATATATTGTTTTTAGTTAATTCTTGTCAGTATTTTATAAACAGTCTTGACAGTGGCTACTACTTTAATTTCCAAGTCACGTCTTTCTTAGAAAAAGACTGTATAATTTTGTTCAAAGGTCCAAGGGATTAGGATTCTTAATATATATTGTTACGTATATGTAATTAAATTGCTTGTGTGTTAGTTTTTAAATTCTTTTTTATTTTAATTTTGTTTCATTACATTTTATTGTAATGATTATTTTCATGGGATTCAGTATTTTTTTCAGTAAATTCAGTTTGTATAGAATGTAAAAACTATTACATTAGCACTATTTTTAACTCACTTTGGTTCATAGATTTTGTAAACATCGAGTGATAACAATTGGCTATTTCCAAGGTCATTTCAGCCCACATGTTAGCTGGATTGTAAACAGCCTTTTTTTTATATATTTTCAGCGTGAGAATTTGATTCTTAGATAGGGCTATTCTTGCATACGTGATAAAAGGCATTTTTTTTTATTGCAATGTTCAAATTAGAAATCACGTGAAGCACCATGTGATCTAAAATCACGGCTTTAAACAGACGCTCTCTAGTAGATTTAGTCCATCGTATGTCCACACTTTGAAGGTACAAGGTGTTTATATTGTTGAAGCCAGATTGTTTTTGAAGTTATTTGTTTTTGGAATTTAATAATTTATTCTCTAAAAAACTAAACAAGTGCTTTATATTTATAAAAGTTCTGGGAGAAAGAAATTCAATGGAAATTTATTCTGGAATTCTATACGGAAACATAAACTGATTCAATTGAGGATCTGTTACCATAAGGACAGACATCATCTGACGTCATTGCCTCCATATTGGAATTTCATCGAGATTCGAACCCAGATTCTGTTAGAACTGTTTAGTGATAGGACTTATATTTTTCAATCTTAGGATTAAATTTTGGATTATATTCACAAACCGTAAGTCCTATTTCCAATTTTTACATTGTTTTCTAGGGAAATAAATTATTTTGTTAAAATATACAAAGCTTGTTGACTTCACTCTTTTCTCTTGTTATTTTTGTATGAGCCTACACGTAACAATATATATATATATATATATATATATATATATATATATATATATATATATATATATATATACTTTGTTAAATTGAATACCTTGTGTTCATAGTTTCAGACTTAGCTTCAAGGCCACATGTTAACATTATTTCACTACTTGATTTAACCCTAAATGATTTTTTCCTGTGTAAAGTATGTATGAACTTAGACAATATCTTAGCATGTTTTGCAGGCAAGTCAGTTATAAATCTGATTTGGTCAGAACTTTTATGATGTTCTTACATGCTTTGAGAGATGAATCATTTAGATGAAGGTATAGATTTTGTATTTGCACATATTGTACAGATGAAGAAGTTGGTGATTAGTAAGTGAATTTGATGGGCGTTGATTAATGCTGAGGTCACGTTCCATTAACGTTTGATTCATCATTCAGATTACAGCTTTCAAATTTATGAAAGTGAAAAATATGAACAACATACGAAATGTTTCTCACTGACCAGAAATGCAGTGCTGTATCTGACAGGCTAGTAAAAATGATTGTATCCAGAATTTCAAAGGTCATTTTTTTTTCAGTGCCTGTATTATCCTTATTATGTAGAATATCTCGGTTTTAATCAGATTTTTTAATTCACAATTCTGATGTCTCCAAAAATATCTAAATTTCACTTATATTGTTTATTTACAGCTAGAACAATGGAAGAGGTAGAAAGGTTGGTATTTACAGTCTTTCAGTATCTGACTATATAGATGTAGAAAATGTATCATGAAAGTCATGAAAGTATACCATGATTTGACAAGTATCCATGGGCCTACGGGCAATTGCATGGACTACATGCATTACAATTGAAACAAATTCAATTTAGCAGGAACCTAGTTGATATGCAGCTATAGTTTGGCTTTTTTTCATAAATAAATATACATTAAATAAATAGAAAACATTTTTAAAAAATTTAAGTTTAATATAGTTCAAAATAGAAAATGCCATTGAGCAGTAATAATCTATCTCAGCTGGTTATGGACTGGAGATGTGTATGGGATGTCCTGTTGTCTGTATTCAGGTGTCAGTCAGTCCATTAGGGTCATTTGATGCCAAGTCATCCAGAGATCCAGAGGTGACCATCTCCGATTTCCATGAATTTTTATTTCAGTTTTACACCTATGTAAATAATGACCGCATGCAAAATTTCTGTAACAAAATTCCAATTACTTATGAAGTTATGGCCAGATGAAGTGGGGAGCGACAGCATAGTTTTTACACGCAAATGTTCTTAGGTTTACAATGGAGGGATTTAAGATGCTAGTAACTTCTTTTATTATACAAATGTCAGCCTGAAATTTACTTGACTAAATATTTGTGACATGGGGAATCTGAAGCTCAGATTTTCAATATCTCAGATATCTGTAGAGATAAACACCCCGAAAATTGGCGTTTTGGTCATTATCAATTTTTTTTCTTCAGATTTTAAGGTAGCACTGCTGCATGGTCATACATCACTAACACCAAATATGATTTATTTGAAAACTGTACAGGGGGTTTACCAAAAATTTAATCTTAATCAAGTTCATTATTAAGGTGTACCTGAGGCTCAAACTTGAGTCAAATTACCAAATGTGAAAATTAGCACAATTTTCTTAAACCTTCTTCTCCTAAAGTACTTTCAGAATTGACACACACTCACCCAAAGGTCTGGTTGGTCCTAAATTAAAATAGTGCTCTTCATACATCCAGCATAGCCACCGCAAAAACCTATCTTGAAAATCTTGCTATTGCCACTCCTCCTAAATAGATGGTCATATCAATATAACATGAGGTTTTCACCGCAAGATTTGTTTTGATATGTAGTTGGTCCGAAATGAAAATGTGCTGATCTGATGTCCAATATGGCCACCACACCATGGAAGCCATCTCTGAATCTTGTAGCTTCTCCAAAGCAGATAGTCATATAGACATGAGGTTTTCATCAGAAGACTTTTATGGTTGGTCCTGAATGAAGATCAGTCCACATGGACATCCAGTATCATTCCTGAATGGATGGTAATATCAGCATGAGCTTTTCACCAAAATACTTTTTATGATCAATCCTAAATTAAATGGCACTGCTCTGACCAGAGTGGCCACCTTGAAAATCTTATCACTACTCCCAAGTGGAAGACTTCTTATGGTGTCTGGTTGATACTAAATAAAAATGGTGCCAGTCTAACATCCAAAATGGCCACCATGGCAGCCTTCTTGAAATCTTGTTATTGATACTGCTTCTAAATAGAAAGACATGGAGTTTGCACCAGAAGACTAATTAGTATATCTAGTTGACCCTGAATGAAAATGAAGTTGGTCTAACTTCAGATGTGGCTGTTAATATGAACAGATTGAAAATCTTGCCACTAATTCTCCAGAATGGATTTTCATATCAATATGGGGTTTTCCCCAAATATTCTCTAATGGTGTCTAATTTGACCTGAGGCTAAATGAAAATGGTGCCAATTGCACATCCAAAATGGCTACCACAGTGGCTGATTTGTATATCACTCAAGAATATAAGATGGTTTCAGTGCTATGCATTTAACTAGAAGGAATGATTGTATCTTGTACATTGTTTTCAGAGTATCAAGGGACTCGGGTTTCAACCTCAATTCAACATGTAGAGAGAATATCATTCAGAAAGATGATAATATATCCTGAAACAAAAATTTTAATTTCACCTGGATTATTTTTCATTTAAAATCATTGAAATGAACAAAAAATATTTGTTCAGTTTGATTAAGCAGTTTATTAAAAATGCAAATCAACAATTACATACATGCCAACTTTAAAAAGTGGGTGATTTCTAAAATTTATTGGGATGGAGGTATGATTGAAAAGGGGAAGGGGGTCCATTACATGTACCCTAGGTAATTGACATGTTGTAATTAATTAAGACTTATCCAATTCTGATATTATTTTGCTCCAATTGCCTCCTTATTTTGCAGGGATTTTAATGTAGGTTGAAGTAAGATGATAATGATTAAGACCCTGACATTATGTTGGGGTTTTTTTACATAATAATAAAAGGTGTGAAAGCAAATGGCTATGGGATAGTCTGTGCTAATATCCCTTGTATTTTGACATTGTTCATGATGATTATTACTTTATTAATTAGTGCTTTATTTATTTTGTTCACTTTATTTTCATTTCTAAAAGATATATTCCTAAAATTTAGTACTACATATTAGTTCCAGATATTTTCCTTGAAATTCCTTTTTGCTGGATCAGAAATTTTGCATTGTAAACTCTAATAGTTCATACCCTGCATAGTGCAGATGCATCCCAAGATATGCTTTCCATGGCAGCTCAGTAACCAAGCATTCCACAGGATAAAATTTTCAGCAAAACCTGTCAATAACTTGTTGATATTTTCAAACCTGTTTTTGAGAAAATTTTGATCAAACTTGGTATTAATGTTTCTTAAGATAAGTTCTGTCAAAGCTATATCACAGGTGACTCCCATAGCAATAGTGCAGCTCCACGGCAACTAGGTAGAAAACAAATTTTCAACTTCTCCAGAATGCCTGCTATGTGACATCAGACTAGATGTGGTAATTAGACCCCTAACATAAATCTTTTTTTATCATTCATAGTCAAAATGCCAGTCATCATCTGGTCCAGCTGAAGTTACTCAAAACATTTCAGATATCTTGGAACCTTTGCAGATAGGTCTGGTAATTTGTGCATTGCTGACCTCTATTTGACATTGACACTATTACAAAGAACATGAATAGCCTTATACATTTATCCATACATTAGTTAGAAATGTACAAACAAACAAAAACACTTTAAATTCTTATTTACTTTATTAGAACAAAATTAATATAACACTTCTTGGAATCAATAGATATGAATGAAATATCATTTTAGTTTGACACAACTTAAAGAATCTTTTTTTCTTTCCTTCCAGTCTTGATCCACCCCCAACAGGCAGTATCTATTCAAGGCCAGAAAAGAAGGTAGGTTTCTTTTGATATGCCAGCACCACAGTAAAACATGCCATGGTTTTCACTATATGCTGCAATTTTAAAGTGAAATAAACATAATTTGTCCATTGAGTCCAACCTCCCCATACAGTTCACTCTCCCATTAAACACCGTTATTTTGTCTATAAGATTTGTAAGAATTCTGCAGGAAGATTTATGATAAATTAGAATAAAAGTAAGTTCCATCATGAATATATAGAAATTTTATCTGATTGGAATTGAATCACATCGATCCTTCATGGCTATATTAAGCTTTCTCGACTTTTTGGCTTTGGATATTGTTTCCTGTTGATTCATTTTAAAAGATGAATTTGCATATACATACATGTGTATTCACAAGGTTAAAATTTTGGTATATATTCATGGGTAAGCATAAAGCAACAAACCAAGTGTTATCCAGAAATGCAGACTTCAACATTCTTACATAAACATATTGAGATACATACATGTACAAAGCTGTGCCAGAGCTCTTGGAAGCAAGAGTCATTGCTTCCAAGACTTACAGTTTCAAGTTCTGGACATTTGCATTACTGGCCCCATAATTATGTTGCACCAGTTTGATTTGGTTTGGGGACTTGGAAGGTTTATGGCACAGCAGCACATTGAAGGTTATGTTGTAAAGTGCCTTTTGAAGGAATGCTGTTTATATAAAAAATTTGACCACATGTTTTAAATTTTTAGATGTGTTACTGTTATATTTTATTTTATGTGGTACATTTTACTGAATTTTATGATCTTTGCACTTTATTTATTATGTTTACATTTATTTGAAAGAGTTTATCTTCCTAAATTTTTCTGCGGCTCATTTTTAAATTTTTCTAACTTTATCTTCAGTTCACATCATATAGCCACTATTGTGCTGAGATGCCCTAAAAATGCTGCCACATACATACATTGACCAAGGTCTTACCATAGTAGTTGATCCAGGCTGATAACAAGGGCAGGAATCAAGCCCATACCCTTTTGGTCACAAGTCCAGTGTCTTAACCACTGAGTCACATCAGCTGTGATTTTAAATATTACTTGTATGAGAAATGTTTTCGTCCACTTTCATTTTTTTGAAACCCACCTCACTAGCTCCAGAGGTTGTTTACAGACCTCATGATAGTGCCCAATTAGGTCATTACTATGATTGCCCATTTACACCATTACTATGATTGCCCAATTAGGCCATTACAATGATTGCCCAATTAGGACATTATGATTGCCCAGTTAGGCCATCACTATGATTGCCTATTACAATGAAACATGAGTGTTGTACATTTTAGTTTTGTCAATCAAAAATTTGGCTTGTTTGTCACTATATTTGATATTATACAATAATTTGGAATCACTGCATTAAAGTCTATTTTCCAACAAATGGGTGTATTGTGTCAGAGTTTTGGGAGCAAAAATGGGGAGGGGGAGACAAAAAAATGTGCAGACTGATTTTTTTTTATTACAATAATCTATTTATTTGTATTTTTTCATGTGCAATTTCATCTTTTGACTTGATTGCTTGTACTTGTAAGAAACTTGATTTCTCTTTCATTCTTGGGCTGTAAGAGTAAGCACTTAACTATAAGAGTACAAGTAATAATCTACTGTAAAACAATCATCATTAAATGTGATACAAGCTGTTGGATTTGGAAGCTGAGATATACTTCAAAGTTGTATTCTTCTTTCCCTTAGCAGTCTGTGTTAATTGTCAAAGATACAAGATGCATGTTTGTAGCCAGTACTTTATGCACTAACTGAGGCTAGTGTTATCACCATCAAATTTATTGTGGCACTGCCATTTCATGTGTACAGTGGGGGGGGGGATTTTCTGTGTAAAGAATCAGCATTAGAATTTGCAGACTATTAAGTTTTTGCTGATGTGATCTTGAGGCAATCAACTTCTTAGCTGAATAATTTTTTACACATTTGAACATATACATTTATGGTCCAAAAATTTGCACAACAATGTCTGTACTGGCTGTGACAGCATTGAAGACTTTGTTACAGTTTACTAAATACTTCTATGTTTCCTTGTTTGACATACATTGCATCACATGACTCACTATGCTTAGATTTTATAGAGAAAACTTGTATCAAACATCAGAAAAGATTTTTACGACACCATGAAAAGAAAAACTAATATGACTACAGTCCTAATCAATTTATTTTGGAATAGGAAACTTCTGTTAATTAAAATGAAATCAAAATATGTAGAGTAACCAGGTAGTGAACATAGACTCTGTTTAAATGTGAATATAAAGTACCCAAATGAGGTGAACTGATGTCTTACAGATAAATTTTGAGTAAATGTATGGACTAAACATTGAGAAGGAAAAAAGTCCCAGATGAATGGTCATATTGACATGTAGTTTTCACAAAGGCTTTTTTAAAATGTTTAGTTGATTCTAAATGAAACTGGTGTTAATCCAACATACAGTATGGACACCAAGGCAGACATCCTGAAAATCTGTTATTACTATTCCTTCTGAATGGATGTTCACATGGGTTTCACCAAAAGTTTTCAAATGTTGTATAGCTGGTCGTAAATGAAAATAATACCAGTTGTATCCATTGTGGCTGCCAAAATGGCTAATTTTAAAAATCTTGTCAGTTGCTCAAAAATATCTGACATCGTTTTACAACAGCAAATATAAAAGAAGGAATGATTTTATCTTGAAATCCTGAAAATTCTTTTCAGCCATTGAAGCATTGGTTTCTTCGAGTAGCTCTAATTTAAACTTGGCCTAGACTGTATACTGGCCTTGACTGTATGCTGGCCTAGACTTTATACAGCGTGGCCTACTCATTATACTGGCCTTGACTGTATGCTGGCTTAGACTTTGTACAGCATGGCCTACTTATTATACTGGTCTAGACTTTGTACAGCATGGCCTATTCATTATACTGGCCTAGACTTTGTACAGCATGACCTACTCATTATACTGGCCTAGACTTTATACAGCATGGCCTACTCATTATACTGGTCTAGACTGTATGCTGACCTAAACTTTATACAGCATGGCCTACTCATTATACTGGCCTAGACTTTATACAGCATGGCCTACTTATTATGCTGGCCTAGACTGTATGCTGGCCTGACTTTATACAGCATGGTCTAGACTGTATGCTGGCCTAGACTTTATACAGCATGGCCTACTCATTATACTGGCCTAGACTTTATACAGCATGGCCTACTCATTATACTGGCCTAGACTTTATACAGCATGGCCTAGACTTTATACAGCATGGCCTACTCATTATACTGGCCTAAACTGTATGCTGGCCTAGACTTTATACAGCATGGCCTACTCATTATACTGGCCTAGACTTTATACAGCATGGCCTACTCATTATACTGGCCTAGACCTTATATAGCATGGCCTACTCATTATACTGGCCTTGACTGTATATACTGCATATGGACAATACCAGCTATTCCAGTTAATTGCACTACTGATTATTATCTAACAGTCACTTCTCTAACATTGTAATTAGGAATTATAAAAAACATTATTATTTGATATTTAACTCATTTATTCTCAGGAACTGTTGTATTTATTGTCAGTCACAAACTTTTATTTATTTATCTTGAAGTAGCTGTTGTACGTATGGCCAGTCACAAATTTTAATTTATTTATCCTGAAGTAACTGTTGTATTTATTGTCAGTCACATGCTGATGGAAATGCTTTACATTGCAGTTACTGTTCTGATTGTAATGTTGGCAATGACATCAGCAGTTTTAATTGCTAAGGTTCTGCTTACTAGTTGTTATGACTTGTATTTCTTTAATCTACATTATACTGCAAAGGCAGTTTATTTAGTGACACGCACAGTGTCTCATTCTCTCTCTCACTCGTGCACAGTTTGGTCACAAGCTTTATATAAATTTTTTAAGTGTAGGCCTTTCCCTACATGTCTGATAATTGAAATGGCATAGAGCTATAGATACATCTTACTAAAGTCTAGTGTAGCGTGCTCACAGGCCCTGGAATAGACATTTTTAGCAGTGAGATGAAAGTGGAATGCAGCGTGAATACATTGTGATGAAAATGGACAGGCTGAGTGCAAATTCAAAATGCAAAACACAGAATGTGAATGATAAAAGAAAGCACAACAAAATGGTACATTGCATGTATCAGTACATATTGTGATACACAATCTTCAATATAATATCTGTCTGTACATGTAAAGAATAAAGAGGCTGATGACTAATAATTATTCATTGCTACTTAAAGTTAAAAATAACTTAAAGTAAACATTATTTGAATCAGCTTAATCCTTCAGTATTGATATGAGTGTGGAAAAGCAAAAGAAAAGAGGCATTTGTATCAACCCTGTGACATTAGGGCTGTTCCATTTAAAAATACATGGTACCCAGGGAAGGCAATTTTTAAAAAATGTATATCAGGGTACTTTGATTGTACAGAGTTCATATTAAAATGATATGAAAATTCTAAATTGCATCTATGGGTGAGTACCCCACATTAAAAGTGCCTTCCCTGGGTCCCATGTATGTTTTACTGGAACAGCCCTTATCACAGCTGGTTGCATCTACAGTTTATATTTGAGTGAGATGAAAAATTTGATTTGCTAGCAAATACTCTTCAAAATGTACTTTTAGCCCTATTGGTAATGGCTCTTCTGGTCAAAACTTAAGTGATAGCCAATTGTGTGTTGTCTGGTGTTCATTAGCACAGGTTGTTGTAGCTACTTCTCCGAAATTACTTGGAGGAATACTACCAGAAAGTCTTCACAGGTGAAAAGGGTGCCAATCTAACATTCAGTATGGCCACCATGATAACCATTTTGTAAATCTTACCACTATTCCTCATGAATGGTTAGTTGTTCTGACTTTCAACAAAAACACCTCTTTTGATGTATACTGACTCTAAATGAAAATGACCAACATGGTGACACTCTTGAGAATCTTGTTTTCATTATTCCTCATGAACAGATAGTGCTATTTTCATGGAGTTTTCAGTGAAAGGTTTCTTATGATATATAGTTGGCCATTTTGAAAACCTCGTTATAGCTACTCCTCCTGAACAGATGGTCATTTTGATCTGGGGTTATCAGTGATGCAAGAGAACCCCCACAGATTAGTTCAGAGTCACACATATAAAAACATACTCAGTGCAGTACACAATTTTTATTTAACTCTTAAGATCTTCTGAAATAAGAATCTTTTTTAAAAAAAATTTAATAAGGATTCAGATTTGATCAGAATGCATTTGTCCATTCCAGATGTGTAGATGAAGGTTAATACAAAAGGATGCATGGAAATCCTGTTAATTATCTATAACAGAAATTAATTTGTAATACAGGGGATCTGCAATTTATGCCATTTCCATACATTTGCAGATGCGCAATCTTTGAGCCATTTCAGAATATGCTACTAAGTAAAACATGCCTGAACATGCAGTTATCCACTGATTCTTTTTAACTTCTAGTCAGTGCTGGTGCAGATGTGTAAATAATAAAGAAAGTGAGGGATGAATTGGAGTCTCATGTAAAACAGAGAACAATAATTCAGAACTAATGTCAGATGCAAAGTTAGATGAACTATCAAAGAAGAAACCAAAATTTTGATGCATAGGTTAAGAAATCTTTGCTGTTACAGTAGATACGGTTACAGTACAATATCTAGGCCCTAGGTGGTATATTGTGTAATATTTGCAAAACTATGGGGTTAAAAAAAAGAACCCAAAAACTTTTAAGGAAGAAATCAAAGTTTAAATTTTAGGATGTTAACTACAACATGATGTGCCAAGTCACCAGATCACATGCACTTTGGAGCAAAGATATCCATGAGACAGTACCTGTAAAATATGTAAACTCGGCAAAATGATGTTAAAACACAATTTTTATGCTTATTGAAAGCTGCCTAAGCTAGAGGGGAGTCTTATGAGAACTTTGATTTCTAAAGAGACTGAACAGCGGAGGGAAAGTAAGGTATTTAAGTGTTCCATAAATATTGACTGGTTCTAAACGGAAATGGTACCAACCTTAGCTGATCTTGTTATTGTTAATTTCTTGTGAATGGATGGTCACATCAAAACTAGGTTTTCACCCAATAACTATATTAGATGTCTAGTTCGTCAGGAGTGCCAGTCTTACATCTGATATGGCAAACAGATGGATCAACACTCTGCATTTGAAAAGGAGAAACAGCCTTATCTAGAAGTTTTGATGATTTTTTTTTTCCATCATTCCCTTTGCATGACTCCTGTGTCATCTGTAGCAGTTGCAGTTATATTTTTATTTTTAGTAAATTCATTTGTGTCTTTTGCGTTTTATGCATTTGCCATTTAGTATAGCACACATTTAATTAGACGTGATAAAAAGCAATATTTCTATCCTTTTGAGACACTTGAAAATGGAAAACATTACTTGTTTTAAGGCTTTTTCATTTCAGCTGAAACAAAAAGGAAGATGTGAAAGGAAGTAATTAATGCCAAATCAGAAAGCATTTCTGAGATCGTAATGAAAAATGATAATAACCAAAATGTAGACATGAATTTAATGCAAAAATAGCCCAAGCAAAAGGAATTCTAAGTTCATTTCATATGCAGATGTAGTGTAGTTTATTGTAAAAATATCCATTACATTTACCTGTATATATTGCATCTACCTGTGTATATTACATTTACCTGTGTATATTTCATATACTTTTTTCTGGACATGTCAGCATGGACTTGTGACTAAATGGTTACCAGTACTTATGATGTCTAGTTGGTCCTAAATGAAAATGGTGCTTATAGCTATTCATCATATCAGTGGGGGTTTTCCACTAGAAGTCTTCAAATGATGCCTATTAGGTCACACATGAAAATGGTGCTGCTCAGATATCCAATATGGCAGACACAATGACCATCATGAAGCATTGTTGCTCCACCTGAATTGATGTTCATAACAACATGGGGTTTTCACTTAAGAAAATGTCTTATGACGTCCAGTGGATATTAATTGAAATAGTGTAGATCTAATGTCCAGTATGGACACAATGACAACTAATTTAAACATCTTGTTATTGCTACTCAATAAAAGTCAAGATGACATGAGGTTTTTGCCAGAAGACTTGTTATAATATCAGGTTGGTTCTAAATTAAAACGCTGCCAATCTGAACTGCAACATGGCTGCCATGGTGAACATTTTGAAAATCTTATTGCTATAGCACTTATAGATGGATGGTCATATAGACATAGGTTTTCACCAAAGACTTTATGAGGTCTTGTTGGTCCTAAAAAAAATGGTACAGATCTGCCATCAAGTAAGGACACATTGGCAGCAATCTTTGAAATCTTGTTATTGCTGCTGATAGATAGATGGTCATATAAACATGGGGTTTCACGAAACTTACGTTGTCTTGTTGGTCCTAAAGAAAATGGTGCTGATCTGACATCTAGTATGGACACCATGGCAGCAATCTAGAAAACCTTATTATTGCATGCATGCCAAATACTACACTATTTTCACCTGATTACATCATACAGTTGCATGTGTATGGATTATGCTTTTCTGGTACATTAAAAACTAAAATTAAGAAAAAGCTATAAAAGGTCATGTTTGTCATTTTTATTATCATCTCTTTTTTCCCACTCGCCATATAAATTTGAGAATATTGTAAAAAGGAAGACTGCTGTGCAAGAATAGTACAGTAGTCCCCCTCTTGAACGGCCTCCCCTGACCAGCGGCCACCCGCTTCTTACAGCCAGAATCCCTTGGCACCGACAAGATTGTGTTCAAAAGTACCTCAAGAATGGCCACCCCCCTAACACGACCAGCAGCCAGCATATTAGTACAAAAATGTAAAATGTTCCCCTCACAAGCGGCCACTTTTTATTTCAAATGTATCCAGAACCAATAATTAATTCATATCATGATGTAAGGTAAGTAATCAGATTATCTCTACTGTCGATACATGTCTCCGAATGTCAAGTTTTCGTTACTGAAACAAGTGTTTGACTAAAGCGCATGTAACACTAGATTAATATTTTATCATTGTCTATAAAAGCTGACGTTTACAGGAAATGGGCTCAACAGTGTTATGATAGAGTTTTGAGTTTCACACATCTGTCGAGTTCTTCTCTTTGATGATTACAACTGGACGTAATTGTGAAGATCATAACAGGGTCAGCATAGGCTAAAAATACATTTTGTGCATTAACGCACACACACACAGAGAAATAAACCTTTAACAAACAGGGTACCAGACAAAGACTGAAAAATCACGTGACAAGACATTTATTGCTTCTTTTACGAAGAAGGCATTTCGTCCACTCTACTAAAGTTTTGTTTGCATAATTAAATCGCATTCAGTTAGCAACATCTGAATAAATCATTACCAAACATTAACATGTCATCACGTAAACAGAGACGTATTATTTTAGAAGAAAGTCGGTTATTCTACTCGACGACATCGGGTGGGGTGGAGAGGGGGGGACTTGCTGAACAATTTTATGTAGAAAAGACTCGAATAAAACAATTTTATGTTGAAAAGACTCGAAGAAACAACATCGTAATCGATAAGGAGGTTATTCAGCAGCAGCAAGAAAATGGAGCAAATGAAAAGAGAATTATGTATGTACCAAGATTTAAATGACGTTTTTGAATGGTTTTGTAATGTGCATCACAATAATACCCGTTCGCATGCAGAAGGGGTGGCCATATAAGAGGGGGACCACTGTATATAAATAAATTTGTCCATCCTAGACCTACTTTAACATTTCTTATTTTCTGTTTATAGCAGCTGTATATGATACATTTCCCAAAAAAAACCAGACAGGTTTCTTTAATTTTAAATTTGCCTCAAAGATTCATTACATTGATAACATTGTTAGGTAGTGGACAACACTGTACTGTTAAAGAAAATTGTGCCAGATGTTAAGCAAAAGAGGTTTTTACAGTTGACTTGTGGATGTTATATGATAGAAAAATTTTTGAGCAAACAGATCTTTTTAAACTTCAAAATATGTCAGATCAGATAAAGGACAAGTCAGTAAAAGAAAATGAGAGTGATATAATACAGCACTCTGAGCACATTGTCATGATTGTTGTGGACTTCATGACCATTCAGGGAAAGTTAGACATGTAGAGTTGTTAAAGTGAGTGTTAAATATAATTGTCAGTATGGTTTGTGTTTGTATTCTAGTTCTAATCCTCATGGATTTTGCCAATTTTTACCAAGAATTTTGTCCAGCTGTGGATCCAGGTTAGTAGGAAACATAAATGTACACTTTTCATACTGTGTACTGTAATTATGACATGTTATATATAGATGACACCTTTATGCTCTTATTATTTTATTTTATCACTAGCAATTGTTATACTTGCACCTCTCTTGCAGTTGGCATGTATATTATTGCCACTCCTTTTCGAATGGAGGGTCCTATTCACATAAACATTTTGCTAAAAGACTTGTATTTTATTTGCACAAACTCCTATTTATTTGTGCATCCATACCAATTTTAAAGGGGGCCCCGAGTGGCCGAGTGGTCTAAAGTGCTATCCGTTACGGATCACTGCCATCTCACCTCTGCCTGCGTGGGTTCGAGTCTCATATTCGGCCAATGTAGGTATGTGAGAAAGCTTGCCAGTAGCTTCTTGTGGGTCGGTGGTTCTTTTCGGGGTTTTCCCGGGTTCTTCCTACACCATTAATACTGGCCGCCATGTATAGCCTATCATGTGCTGAAAAATGGCATTAAACCCTACAACAACAACAACAACAACAACCAATTTTAAAATAGTGCATCAAGGGTATAAAAATTGTACAAAATGTAATTTCATACATCAGTTTATAATTTCTAACCTGTTTGTTGATAGGGGGTTGCAAAAACTATCAACTTATTAGTGTTTCGAATTAAAGGGGTTTTCCTTAGTAACACTATCACCATATTTGCATGGGCAAGTCTGTTTTCTAACAACAGGTGTAATGTAGTTTACCATCTTTGATAGTTTCAATAATTTCATAAATTTTGGAGTTACATCTCTTTGAACACATGTTTACTATAGTTCTTTTTTTTATTTTGTTCATTTCTTGTAGAAATTTTAAAACCAGACATTGCATATTTTGGACCCAGGTGACACATTTTTTTTAATGGACTGTTCTAGAAACCCAGAAATGACAGGAAGAGTACCAGTCTTACATGCAATATGGCTGACACTGTAGCTAGTTTGAAAATGTTGTTATTGCTCAAAATTTTATTATAGATGGTTTCAACACTCAGCAGTTTAAAAAAAAAGATCTGGTCTTTTTCTCATGGAGAATACAAAACTAAATCAGTAAAGCAACAGTCCCATCAAGGGACTCTTGTTTTATTATTTGGCTCAGTAGCTTAATAAAATAACTATTTAAATTGAATTTTTTGAAGAAGATAAATTGAGTTCTCACACACACTTCTCTTTATGCTACCACCAGTTTGTCCCATTCTGACCTGGGAGAGATACCACTTCACCATTAAATGTCTAGCATAGAACATGAATTGCGCATAATAAACTCTAGCTGCAAAGGTCAAGCTGATAATATATGAAAATGTATTTGTGGGAAGTTGTTATTAAAAATGTGGGTTTTTTTGCTTGTAGTTTTTGGACAACAAAGAGGGTGTTCATGGTTCTCAAGCCTTATTTAGCATTTACAAAGAGGGTGTTCATGATTGGCCTTATTTAGCAGTTACTAAGAGGGTGTTCATGATTGGCTTTATTTAGCAGTTACAAAGAGGGTGTTTGTGATTGGCCTTATTTAGCAGTTACTAAGAGGGTGTTCATGGTTCTCAGGCCTTATTTAGCAGTTACTAAAAGGTTGTTCATGATTTTCATTAGCAGTTACAAAGAGGGTGTTCGTAGTTGTCAGGCCTTATTTAGCAGTTACAAAGAGGGTGGTCGTGGTTGTCATTATTTAGCAGTTACTAAGAGGGTGTTCATGGTTCTCAGGCCTTATTTAGCAGTTACAAAGAGGTTGTTCATGATTTTCATTATTTAGCAGTTACTAAGAAGGTGTTCATTGTTCTCATGCCTTATTTAGCAGTTACAAAGAGGGTGTTTGTGATTGTCATTATTTAGCAGTTACAAAGAGGGTGTTGATTGTCATTATTTAGCAGTTACAAAGAGGGTATTCATGATTGTCATTATTTAGCAGTTACAAAGAGGGTATTCATGATTGTCATTAGTTAGCAGTTACAAAGTGGGTGTTCATGATTGTCATTAGTTAGCAGTTACAAAGAGGGTATTCATGATTGTTTTTATTTAGCAGTTACAAAGAGGGTGTTCATGGTTCTCAGGCCTTATTTAGCAGTTACTAAGAGGGTGTTCATGATTGTCTTTATTTAACAGTTACAAAGAGGGTGTTCAAAATTCTTGGACCTTAAACACACTAAAACTTAGGTTTCACAGCAGTACATGTTGAGAAATTGCTTTAAAGGTTTTTTTTTTTTTTTTTCAAGTCAGATACCATTTATTATAGTGCAGTTTGCAGAACCTTTTTCCATGATGTTTTTTTACCCATGTTAATGATATGTAATGGAGACATGTAATGTGTAAAGCTGACAACTCATTGTTTCCACTAAGATATTGAGTTCAAGAGTTGCACATTTTTTGGCAGTCTTTAGGTAAAAAGCATTTAGATTCCAGTAGCATCCAGTGATGCCGAAAACTAGAAGCCATTTGTTTGTACATACAAAAGAAAAATGTATTAATACACTTTTCTTGTGTGCTTGTCAGTATTTTTAAACAGTTAAAAATATAGAACTGTTAGTAATTTCTCAAGATTCAATAAATTTTTGGAAGTGTTGGTAATTATAAAAATTGAATTTCTTATTTGTGATGATTTATGTGGCCACTTAGCCTGAAAATCAAATAAACATGTCAGTCATTCCTATGGGTCCAAACGTGATTTTCAGGCTTTATTGACTTCCTGAAATTTATGACACTTAAACAGTGCTGGTGAAAATAATTTGTGTGGTGGTCTTATTGTACAGTATCAAGATACAACATGGCTCGAAAAAAAGGTAAAAATTTATTTGTAACCAATACAAATTCCAAATCATGATGTAAAACTTGTTTTCTAATGGGGATGGATATTTTAGGTGGCTATAGGTGATTTGAAATATAAAAGTACTTGTTAAGAAAATTAACATTTTCCCATTCAAGTTCTTTTCACAGTCAAGTTCATTACAATGAACACAATCAAAACAACTGATTTGTTTTAGATCTCAAATATCTCAGATTTTACATTTGTAATAATTAGGAATTGTTAAAATTTTACATTTTTTTGTTGAAGTACTTCAGCAAGATCTTTTGAGTGTGAGAATTCATACCTGAAATAATTTCTTCTAAAATAAATCATGCAATTCTTGAGTCATATCATATTATTGTTCATCAATATTGCATGTAAATATGTTTGCATAATAATCAAGTTCTTGCTAAATTATCAACCTCTCTGCCATTCTTGCTTTGAGTATACCCAATTCTCAAGTGGCTTGCTTAAATTTTTGCTCAAGAGTTCTTGCAAATTCTAAGAAATCATGACTTTAATTCCAGTATGTGAATAAAGCTTGGCCAAAAATCAGTTTGGTCCTAAAATAATTATTTTCTTACTGGTACTTCTGTAATTTATAATTTAAGACAATAAATTGATATTGGTTTGAATACAGTACATGTGTCATTAACTAATTTTCAGTTCAAATGGCCCATAAATAACAAAGTATATAATAATACCCCCACCCCCAAAAAATCACAAGAATGTTTATCATGAAGGTCAGCATGTTAAATTTTGTTAGGAACATTCTCTTTGCATGAACAGCTGTATGGAAATTACTGAAATTTGCAACTTGCCTTGTATTTTGCTTATACATGAATTTTGAAAACATTTTTAAATAATGATGCTATTGTAAAGATGTAAATAAAATTTTTCCTGATTAAATGCTTCAAATTATATTGATTCATTAGGTATACAAAACAATTTTAAAGTAATATTTGCTCATATTTTGTAACTTATGATACTTTAAAATAGTGAAAATCAGTCACATGCAGTAAATTGATACTTTTCATTTGTTATCTTGATTTAAAGTAATAGTTTTCACATGTATATTTAATATATAATGATTGAAAAGGATTGGTAGGCGTAAGAGTAGTAATTCTGTATTTCAGTAGAAATCATTGGAAAAGCTCTTTACAGTGTAAATATAAAAGACAAAAAGAATAAAAGTATGAACAATTTTGGAAGCAATGCCACCTGAGGATATGGATTCAAAGGAGTTTTTACTTTTTCTTTTGTCAGAAGAGGACCAATCTTGGCGCAAAAGTTGGAGACGGTGATGGCAGAAAACTGCCAGAACCATCTGAATTACAATATGCGGATCTAGAATTACCAAAACAACCAAGGCCGATTCCACGAAAGTCAAAAGCCAAAGATCCACCTGTTGAATACACAGAAATTTATTTCAATAATTCGTGAACATTGAGGAAAAGTTGGCAAAAGTTGTGCATGTATACTACATATTTTACGTATTTTTCTCTGTGTTTAAAATTTTACCATATTAATTGAGTTATAGTAATTAACTCGGGTCATCCGATATTACAATAATTTTTGTTTTTATTAAGAAAACTTTGTAAAGTTGCATTTTGGAAGACTGAAAAAAATGTTATTGAAAAAATTTTATTTTGATTTCATTGCAGATTGAACCAGGAGTATATATTTTTTGTGCATTGTTAAACAGCTAATGTGTCGAAGGTTGTTGACATTCTTTTGCATGGTTATCTTTGACCAATAAATTTATAATCTTAAATAGTTCATACAGAATCATATTCTGCCATAAAATTGGTGGTTGTCCAAATTAGTTTTGCCAGTCTGTTTTTACAGTTGTTGGAAGAACAATAGATAATGCAAAAATTGGACAGTGAGTCAAACAGATAAATTGAAACCACTGTCTTATCTGCCATGAATAAAGTTTCAGTCATTTTCTTTAAGGAATAATAGAACTTACTTGTAGGAGAAACAGAATGACCTGAGTCATACCACACAACCACTCTAATTTTAAGGCTGACCCACTTTGACAGACAACAAAATGTGAATACCGTAGTTATCGTAATAGAAGCTCCCTTCCAATAAACACTCTCCCCTCCTTCTTCCACAACAAAAAGAAATTCCTACCTTATCAAGGTCTATAGATTTGTATATATCCATCATGACATGTCCAGATAATTTAAACATTACATGAGCAATCCAGTGACTGTTAGAAAAATCAAAAAATTTAATTTATGAACATTTTCATTCGAACAATGATGTCATGGTTTTCAGCATCCCCCCTCCCCTTTGGAAATTGTACCACCACCGGGGGCATCTATTACAATAACTATGGTAACTTTTTTATCTATTGCCTATTCAAAGTTATGATTGTTTAAGATTTGTGTTCATAGTTTTTGGCAGGTCACATGCAGTATTAATATATCCAGGTGTGCTCAAGAGGCAAGGTACCCCATTCATAGAACATTCCGGTCAACACTCATATACACAGTATTTATATACCTGCCATAAGGCATAGTGTATTATGTTTTGCATACTTCCATTTCTTTCCAATTTCATTTTTGCATAATAACTCCAGTTCTACACCTTCAACAAGTACCAAACTTTCTGTCTGGCTTGTGTTTCATCCAGTGAAGAAGCCTTGCAAAGGTCAAGTCTACTGTGATTGAAAAGAGAAGAAAACAATTGTTTCCACACAATAACATTAGTTCTGCATAACAATTGGGGTCCTGAGTGGCAAGGTGATCTGAAGTGCCCACCATTACAGATCACTGCCATCTCACCTCCATCTGCATGGCTTCAAGTCTCAGGTTCAGCCAATGTGCGTATGTGAGGAAGCTAGCCAGTAGCTTCCTATGGATTTGTGGTTCTTTCAGGAGTTTTCCACAGGTTTTTTTTCTCGACCAGTTGTACTGGTCACCATATATTGCCTATCGTGTGCTGAAAAATTTTGTTAAACCCCATAACAACAACAACTACATCAGACAAACGTAATCAAGCACTCTGGATGGTTTTCACTTTGTGTACCAAAGAGGCCTATCAATTTTGGGGTCAAAATGTCATAGGTCAGAAGTTACTGGCCAAACAAAGGCAGATGATTTCAGCACAATGCCACTAGTTCTGTATCACAGACCTGGACAATCTTTATGAATGGCTTCCACTTGTTGCACAGTCTATTGCTTTGGTGGTCTAAGAGAATAGTTTTACTTTGAAAGAAGAATTACGTCTCCTGCACAAAAACTTTAGTTCTGGACTATGTACCTACACCAAAGTTTATGAATGACTTACAGGTTGTGTAAGGAAGATGCCTGTTGAATATGTACTTAATAGGCCAAAAGTCAGAGTTAGAACTTAAATGAATACCAAATCTTCCCATTTTAGTATTTTTTGAATGTATTAGAAAAGGATTTGAATATTCATTGATGTTAATAGAGGTATGAAATCCTTCCTCTTTTCTTTTTCTGTTTTGGTATTTAATAACACCCACCATTCCCTGCCAAGCAGCATTGAAAACACCGTAACTAAGTCACCTATATCTAGCTGAATGATATTTAGTAAAGATTTTAAGGAAAAATTAATGTACTACATATTCTCATTATTACCTTCAGACTCGGTACATTAAATGTAGACATTCCTTTTGGTCAGTAGATAGAATGTATAGGGCAGAAACTCAGTTACCTGCCCATTTAAATGTAAAGATTATCTCAAATATTTCTCTGGAAAGTGATTTATTCACATATCAAAATCACACAGACATGTGGCCAAATTAATTCAGTTAAATTTTGATCCATTGATTGCATTTTTATGGTAATGTGTGACATGTTCAACTGAAATGCTGAAATCAGACCTTCAGATTTTCTGCTAAGCCATACAGTTTCATATTCAGACTTCATAATGATTGTTTTAACTAAAACCCATACACAGGTATTGACCATGTATTGTGCATTGCAGTAGGTGTGAATGGTCTTGTGGCTTGTGTAGACAGTATGATGTAACCTCTACCAGAACCAAGTAGTACACTGGAACTATTTTCATCCTCAACCAAGTTTAAAAGTTGACATATTCCCAACAAACAGTAAAGTTATTTTTCAGCAAAGCTTAGAAAAGAAATGTAAAATAATTTCCTCACTATATGCTGCTAACTATGGTATTGTGCTGTTGTACTTACAGTTACAACAGAGAGTAGAGACTTGATTTTAACAGCAAGCACTCAGCCCCTACAACCTGTATGATCCTTTTCCAAAGTCTGGTCAGCTAGCTCATGTGAATCTCATACAAAGCTGATGTCTGCATTAACAACTTTGAAGGGGGAAAATGGTTAATTTTATATGTTATAATATTATTAATTCCAGTAGCTGTGCAAGTACTAGAAAACTTAAATAAAAAGATCAAATTTGGATCTATATTGGAGTTAGCTTTCTGAGGTATGATCATCAGGTGTGGATGCGGTGCAGAGTGGTAATGGTTTGCTGGATTGACTATAATTAATCCAGATAGAGCAAGTGTTCAACAACAGTTAACAAATTATGTAGAGCTCTGGTTGATTTTGATTTTGAAAAGACCTTTATTTTATACCATGTTCTTCTTCACCTTGCCATATGACACATTATCTTTTTAAGGTGTAATAAATAGAAATGGCAATGATTTGAGCAATGTGACTATTCAGAATAGAAATGGCAGTGATGATGGGAGCAATGTGACTTTCAGAATAGAAATGACAATTATGGGAACAATGTGACTATTCAGAATAGAAATTGCAATGATCAGAGCAATGTTACTATTCAGAATCAAAATGGCATTGGTGGGAGCAGTGTGACTATTCAGAATAGAAATGGCAATTATGGGAGCAATGTGACTATTCAGAATAGAAATGGCAATTATGGGAGCAATGTGATTATTCAGAATAGAAATGGCAATTATGGAAGCAATGTGACTATGTATGATAAAAATACCAATGATGGGAGCAATGTGTCACAACTGTCAAGTTATTTTTTCTGCTTGCATCATGTCACAACCTCAGTTGTCTTTCTGTGTGTTTACCATGTCAGATTTTTTCACAGAATTCATTATTTTTATTGACTCCTCTGTCTTCAGGAATTATAACTGATTGTAATTAATTTAATTTTGTAAAGAGATTTATAGCTGGTTGTAATTAAATGTTTGTCAGGCCCATATTAATAGAAACGTACTAAATCACCTTTCTGACAGCAGCATAAACAGTGTTTCTAAAGCTTTGCTTAAAGTTTTTAATTTGCTTTAATATATTTATTTGGACTAAATTTGTACTGTTTTAATGTTGCCATTGATTGACTTGATGTTTGCCAAGTCATGAGTCATTACCCATTTTGGTGGATTTTTTTTCCTCAGTTTGGTCTTACAAGACAGTGGATCACGTTCAGAAGAGATCAGCTTTCCAAATTAGTTATGAAGGTTATAAACAACAACCATTCCAACAGAACGATGTATTTTTATAAATTAAACATTACAGTCAAATGAGGAACACTAATATGAAACTGCAAACCTCAGGACTAAAACCTCAATAAAGTCAAATCCCCTTGTAATTTAAAATTTTATTGTCCCAAATTTCTCTTTAAATAAAATGAACTCCATGTATCAAAGATATCAAATCACACAAATTTTTTGGGTAGATCTTGAAATCTCAGTCACGAGATGTTTCACTGTACATTATGTACAAAATATATTTATTTTTCTTCATACACTTTTATGTGATAATTAGCATTAAATTAAATGTGAATCTCAAAGGCTGTTTTTATTAAATCAAAAGCTTGAATTTCTAGCATGACTTAATTATTCATGTGAAAATTGACATTCAACTTCCATGCAATTGTTGCTTTATCAGGAAGTTAGTAGAGCTTTATCCACAAAGAGTGTGCCTGGTTAACATTCCCTTCATCTTGTGATTTGTACACCCTTTATGATGTGATTGTACACTGTCCCTTCATAATGTGATTTGTACACTGATTTTTCATAACTGTACTACCTGTTTTGATGAGTACTTCGTAGAGATGCCACATTTACACAAAATGTTAATGTTTACAGATCTAATTGTTTCAATTGAGCATGATTTTACATTGTCATAGACCATAATGATGGTGGCTTTCTCAAAAAAGATAGGAAAAGTAATATTCATTGTGTTTATATCTGGCGTTGAAGAATAATTATATATCTTGCCAAAGTATACTTGTGCCTTGTTTTATATATATATATATATTACTGTGCTCAGTGGCATAACTAGCTCACATTGGGCCCCACAGCAAACTTTTTGTAACTGGCCCCCACTTTAATTTTTTTATTTTTTTCCTGGTTGGGCCAAGCCCCAACACAGCCAGGCCCCAACACAGCCAGGCCCCAACACAGCCAGGCCCCACAGCACAACTGCACCTGCTACCATTGTAGTTGCACCACTGACTGTGCTAGTTGGCAATTGATACCATGGCAACTCGTGTAAGCGCCTTATCATTGCAATTATTTTTATGACAAGACTAAATTTCTGTTCTATCCTAACTACTTGCTATTTATGAATCCAATTTTTGTTGTGATATCTTTGTATATAAAAATAGCAGCACTAGTTTTAGATCAGATGCTAATAAAGTATGCAGTGGGAGAGGGGAGTCTCCAAAATTCATTTTCTTAAAATGGCACATGAAGCTTAAATGTTGAAGTATCATTCAAAGGTGTACAAGATTTGCAAAGCTGCCATCTGCTACATAAAGTTTAGTATAATTTGCCAGATATCAGCATGAATATGTAGAATGAAAATCAAACCAGGAAACCATACAAGGAATTTATCTCGTAAAAAAAAAAACTTTTGAAACATTCCCCAAACATTAAACACTAAGCTCAGAGATTTTGGGTCACACACTTCATTTACAGTTTGACAGTGCACTTTTGCTGTTAGCTTAATGTAAAAAGAGTTTTCCAAGATGTACTTGGTTGATTAAGAATCTTTTCTGAACCAGTTTCATTGAGGTGTTTAATGACTGGGCCTTACATGTTCTAACATTGTTCCTGAATAAGCTAACTCTGTTGCAATACACCTTTTTCTCCACTATTTGCAACCCCACTGACATATTTGCAACTTCACATTGCCTTATTTTCCTGTCAGCTATTTTGATTTTACCAGCATTTCAATTTTATTTTAGATTGTTGTTGCTTTCATCATTTAAATGGAATATTGATTTTCTATGTTTACACGATGAACACTACATGATGTCATTGACATATGTAAAGGTGACACAAAAATACTCATGTGGAAGCACAGTAATGCTTGTGTGGGAACCATGGTTTCTAGATTTAGAGATTAAAAATTATATTGTAGCCCAGTGCCATATACACCCATGTACATGGCCTGAATAATCTTCACTTGGCTACTGGTCCTGCAGGCCATGTAACTTAGAGCTAGCACTTGCTCTACATGAGTGTTACTCATCCAACATTGTCAGTAATTTGGAATCAACATAAAATGGCACTCATTGTGTGATCATTTTGAACAAGTTACTTGCTGTTCCTCAGCCACCAATTGTAAATATGTGGAGACAAGTGGAATTTTTGGCTCTTGCAACAGCTAGAATTTTTTTGCTTCATTTTTGTGTTCTGTTTATTTGGAATGAAACGAAAATGTATTTATGGAAGATGATTGATTTTTCTGTTCTTAGCACTACAGGTCATAGACCAGAAGAGTTTATAGGTTGGTCTTTTGTCTCTTGTCCTTTGTCCGTCTGTGCATTAGCACAATTTTGTTTTCACTTCCTACTAAACTACTGGGAGGATTGCCATGAAACTTTATATGCAGCTTCATTCCATGGTCTGATTGGTCCAAAATGAAAATGATATTGCTCAGACTTCCAATATGGCCACTACAGTGGCCATCTTAAAAATCTTCATATTGCAACTGAATGGATGATCATATCAGCATGGGGTTTCTTCTAACAGACTTCTGATGATGTCTGGTTTGTCCTTGATGAAAATGGTGCCAATATAGCCACTACTTCAGCCGATCAGACATCTAATATGGCCATCTTAAAAATCTTGTTATAGGTAGTTTAGAAGATATGGTTGTATCAACATGATGTTTTCGCTAAAATGATTTACAATGTCTACCAGGTCCTAGATGAAAATGGTGCCAATCTGACATCCAATATGGCTATCACATCAGCAATCATGATAAACTTTTCACTTCTGATGATGCAAAGAAAGTCGTATAAAGTCTTGGGAATTTTTACCAAAAGACGTCTTATAATGTCTAATATGTTTCAGTAAAGTAGCAGATGCAACAGACAAAATTAATTTATGATAAATGAAAACACACTCAACTGAAATAAATGCGAAAGTATAGTTGTAGGTTATTAGTCAGCAATCTTTGTTTCTTTTTTTTTATTTAGTTCAAAGGTAAATTACACAAGTACAAGCATCTATGATTTTTTTGATAAGTGGAGAGTTTTTGCCTGCCCCAACAAGAACACTGTCACCGCTTGTAAGTAGTTAATAATTTTCATTGTAAAGAATATTATCATAGGAAAGCTCTCTCAACCAAAAATTTTCAAATCCATTCATGAAATGCACTTGCATTTTATTTTGTTGTCATTTATTATCACTTTGTGGTTTGCATTTATTATTTGGGTTCTATGTTATCTTCAAAAATGCATTTATTTTGATTGTGTTCATTATGTATTCTGTTTGTATTCCATTTTCATTTCACTGGTTAAAAGACTTGCTTTAGTGTCTGTAATGCTGAGTACATCTGGCATTATTAGGCACATTATTATAATTATTATAACGTAGTGCACATTACGGTCATAGAAATACTGTACAGCTTTCTCTTTCTCTGTCTATCTCTCGATATCTATATATATATATATATATATATATATATCCTGTCCCCATTTTAAGGCAACTGTGCCTATTGCATGGTACACATGTAAGGCTTCTTTGAGCAGCATTATATTGAGGGAGTAATCTATTTGGTGAGTTACATTCAAGTTAATTTATTCTTACTACTGCATCAGAGTTAAATTAGATGCTCATGCATGGTTAATTTCTTGACCAGATGAAAAGGTTGTTTTCATTTTAATGGGACTTTTTATGCATATTGTCACTCTGTTCTATGAAGTTATTTGGTTTTATTTGTTTTAATGGCAATTTTTAGGCAATATTGGCTATGTCATGACAAGAAAATGCAAAATAAGTGCCTTTCCTGAAGACATACCAAAGCAGCTGACCTGGGCTGCCCTTTGCAGGTAATGAATCTCTGTTGAATACATAAATGTGTAATGTTAACATGCTATTGTTGCATATAAACTTTAAATCCGATGCTAGCAATGTACATATTGATTTATTAAACATGTGTAACAAAGGACAATAAATACAGTATGTAATATCATGTCAATCTTGATACATAAAAATACTTGTATACTTCAGAGTTCTAAGCATTAGTGATATTTTTGCACACTGTACTCTTCAGTGTGAGTGTGAATCAGTTTCCAATAATCCTTAAGGCAGGGACTGAACAAACATACCCAGTAGTGATATTTTTGCATACTGTACTCTTGTGAGTGTGAGTCAGTTTCCAGTAACTCGTAAAGCAAAGACTGAACACACACACACACACACAGTAGTGATATTTTTGCATACTGTACTCTTCAGTGTGAGTGTGAGTCAGTTTCCAGGAACTCTTAAAGCAAGGACTAAACAAACACACACAGTAGTGATATTTTTGCATATTGTACTCTTGTGAGTGTGAGTCAGTTTCCAGTAACTCGTAAAGCAAAGACTGAACACACACACACACACACAGTAGTGATATTTTTGCATATTGTACTCTTGTGAGTGTGAGTCAGTTTCCAGTAACTCGTAAAGCAAAGACTGAACACACACACACACACAGTAGTGATATTTTTGCATATTGTAATCTTGTGAGTGTGAGTCAGTTTCCAGTAACTCGTAAAGCAAAGACTGAACACACACACACACACAGTAGTGATATTTTTGGCTACATTACAGTCAGCAGTGACCCAAATAATAATGTGAATGTGGATTTGAGAATTTGTATGTCACATGACTCCTAATATGGGATTGCCAGTGGGAGCTCTGATACTTTACAGTTTACTATTTTGATAAAGTGACTGGTTCTGTTATAAATAAATAAATAATAAAATGTTGTTCCTATTTGAATCAAAAGGGTCAGAATGAATACATCCTGTGCATGCACTAGGTGGAAATTAAAATATAATGTTGCAGTCCGGTATTTCCCAGGTTATTGAAAAGAAACATTTTTTAAATTTTGCTAATTTTGCATTTGTTCATTTTTAATGTCCAGTTTCTGAGTGTAAATGGTGTGTTAGACTCTGTTGTTTTAGTAAATTATGTAACTGCATTTCCATTACCTTGTATATTTTGAACAAAAATATTTATTTAAATATGTTGTAGTTGCCTCATGGAAAATGAATGGAGCTGAACCATGAGTCATTCCCATTATGCATAAAGTTTGAGAAGGCATGATACCATATGGTTGGTACATTATAGTCATATGATTACAGTTAATCAAGATAATTGTCCATAAATGAATTTTGTATATATTGTATGAATTGAAATAGAACACATTTTTACACAGCTATAACACATTTTGTATCTCAGATGTGGCTATTGAATTTTCTCTTCCATGATTTACCATTTTTCTTTTTATACTTTAAACTGGTCGTGCAATATTCATATTAGAGACTTTTCAGACTGTGGTATAAATAGTAAACAAGTTTCCTCATTCCATCTGGTTGGAATGGAGGAGGGGGAAGGAAGAAATGGGTATATGATGCTGAGAATGGAGCTGAACCATGAGTCCCTCCCACAATGCATAAGGTTTGAGAAGACATTTAATAATTGCCTTTAGAGGAGAGAATGGAGCTGAACCATGAGTCATTCCCACAATGCATAAGGTTTGAGAAGACATGATACATTATGGTTGGTACATTATAGTGAAATTATTATAATATACATTTAGTCAAGAGAAATGTCCTTAAATGAGTTTTGTATATATTGTATGAATTGAAATAAAACACTTGTCTTTACACAGTTATTACATATTTTGCATCTCAGATCTTCTGGTTGTTATTGAATTATCTCGTCCATTATTTATCCTTTTTCAGTTTACACTTTTTAAATTTGTCATGTGATATTCAAATTAGAGATTTTTCAGACTTTGTGGAATAAAGAGTAAACAAGTTTCATCATCCAGCAGGTTAGAAATGAGGAGAGGGAAGAAGAAAATGGGCACATGATGCTTTGTTGAAGATTTTCAGTTGAAGGATATAATCATATAAATTTCATAGAATTTACATGTAGATGAAATAAGACATTCTGGTCTATATGTACCATGTTTGCAAATGTACAATGTAACAGTTGTAAATGAATTCAACCCAGATTTGCTTTATAGTGTTCAGAATCAGTTTCAATTGAAAGATTAGTGATCAGTTGATCAGAGCTAATAAACCATTGAACTGTGACCAGGCTAGATGAAAATGACCATGCATGGATAGATACATACATATATACATACATACATACATACATACATACATACACACTGCTGGAATAGGTTTTATTCTCTATTTCAATCTGATTTTGGCATAAAACTATTAGGCATGTGTTGAAAGAGTCAACAGTCAGGGCAAGTAGGTTGTAGGAAATCACTCAAGTCAGCATACATAGTGGTGGAAAATAGAAACCTTTTTATTATCCTTTGTCTGTTTACCAGTTCGTCAGAACTTAACCTTTTATTTTCCATTTTAATTCATTTTTAAAGTCACAGACCACATTAGAACTATGGACAACCTATCATTCAATATCTTATTTTCCAAAATCATTGAAGGTTTCAGATTTTATTGACTTATTTGGCTATGTGAAAAATAATCAGTTTTATAGAGACCATGTGCATATATACATACATATATACATACATACATATATACATACATACATACATACACATTGCATATACTGTTTGATAGGTTGTATTCTCTGTTTCAATCTGTGATATTAGCATAAAAATATTAGGCATAGTTGGTTAAATTGGAGAGGAGGGGCAATTAACATTGGTACGAAATAAGTCAGCATAATTGGTAGTCTCTCGGGGGCCAAGGAAGACATGTTGTGCAGTCTCATCAACGATGGACGCGTATGCAGCATATATACAGGTGGAAAATACAAACTTATTAATTTTCCATTTATAATCAATTTTTAATGTCAAAGACCACTTTAGAACTATGAAAAACCTGTAATTCATTTTTGCCAAATACGGCAAAGGTTTAATATTTCTGTGACTTACTTGGCTATGTGGCAATGATCCATTTATAGACACCATGTGTGTACATCCAGACATTAATACAGACTTGTATATATACACACATATACATTCTATATACTGTTGGGGTGTCAGGGGACTCGGGGAGGGGTAGCATCTCTGGTGAGAGAACACATCCTTGGGACACTTCATCCACCTTTGGTCCCCACTTTGTGCTCAGCTCTCACCTGGGCCTCCAAGAAGCTGTTAGCATGGGGACAGCAGCTACACCCCAGCAGACTTCTTTAACAGGCAAGCTAAACCAGGTGGGGGAAGTCGATGAGACTCAAACCTTAAGTGAGTTAGGGTTTGTCTGTCTAAGAATGTGAAGACTATTCAGTGGACTACCAGTTCATTGTGCAGAAAGGCGAACCTAGCAATGTGTCATGGAGTGTTAAGAGCAAGGCAAGACACTTGTGATGCCATGGTCATCCAATGCATCCAGACGTATCTCCAATCGTCTCAACCATGTCTTGCTATTGGATCCAGATGGACCAGGGCAAGAGAGTAAGGTGGATGAACTGTGCAACTTCCCTCACTTTAATCCAATTTTTAGCGTAAGTTACAGCTTCAAAACCATACTGCACAACTTTGGGTCCTGTGGCAATGGTAGAGCGACGAAATAGCAAGTGAGGGTAATACTTAAGCTGTATCCAGGCACCTGCACACAAGGGGCTCAGGGCATAGGGTCACTTTCAACTGGACCAAAACAACAGTGGAACTCAGCAGCCCCCTAAGTGCCTGAGCAGCTCTTTTTAGGATCACACTGCACAGCTCCTTAACATGAGGAAAGGGCTAGAATAGGTGCCCTAAACATAACCTGCTTCATCTCACCCTGGCCAGTTTACCATGGCTGGCGGGGATCCCATCGAACATGAACAAAAAAGAAAAAGATGATGGTGCTCACCTTTGGCACTTGGAATGTGCGAACTCTTGGATAACGCCAAGGCAGATCAGAGAGATGGACTGCACTGGTTGCTAGGGAACTTGCACGATACAATATATATATAGAAGCTTTGAGAGTCATTCGCCTAGCAGACGGGGGCCAGTAGTCAGAAGTGGGCGGAAGCTATAGGTACTTCTGGACTGGCCGTTGTAGTGAAGACAGTCGAGTGGCTGATATTGGATTCATAGTGAAGTTTCATCTAGTGCGCAAGCTTACCAGCCTTCCCTAGAGCGTCAGTGATAACATAATAACTTTACAACTCTAACTGGGAAACAATAACAGTGCCGTGTTGATCAGCGCCTACCCTCCAACAATGACCAACCCAGATGATGTGTTGTTGTTGTTATAGGAATTAATGCCATTTTTCAGTACAATATAGGCTATGCATAGTGGCCAGTATAAATGGTGGAGGAAGAAACCGGGAAAAAACCCAGAAAGAAACACCAACCCACGAGAAGCTACCGGCAAGCTTTCTCAACATAGATTGGCCAAGCCCGCGACTCGAACCCACACAGACAGAGGTGAGATGGCAGTGATCTGTAACAGTGAGCGCTTTGGACCACTCAGCCATTTGGGGCCCCCAGATGATGTGAAAGATAAGTTCTGTGGAACTCCCTCATCTCGGCCACCCCGAAATCAGAAAAGCTTATCATTCTTGGCGACTTCAATGCTGACTGACCAACAGACCTGGGAATGAATTTTTGGAATGCATGGTATCGGCAAGTGCAGCAGCAATTGTCTCCTGGTATTCAAGATGTGCACAGCACATGATCTCATCATCACCAACACCTTGTTCCACATACTTACCTAAAACAAGGCATCACAGATGCACCCCCGCTGAAAGCAGTGGAATCTCATCAGTTACGTCATGACCAGGATGAGTGACGAAGACCATCAGTGGTGATGATTGTTGGACTGACCACAGGCTAATTGTGTCCAAGTAAAACCTTTACACCCATCCCAAGAGACATTCCCAAGGGAAAAGACTGTGAAGAGACTAAACATTTCCAAGCAGAAAAATAGCTCAGTCACCAAAAGCCTCTCAAGGATCCTGGATAGCAAACTGGAAGACCTGCAGATTTGCCAGGCTACTGTGGAAGAGGACAGATAGCACACAAGAACCAGGACTGGTCCAATAAGAATGACCAGGAAATAAAGACACAGCTTGCAGAAAAACACCACCTACACAGAGCTCTTCTGAACAGCCATTTATAAACCACCAAGAGGGCAGCCTTCCCTGCTATGCACAGGACAGTTCAGGTGATGCTTCAAATAATGCAGAATTCTTGGTTTAGTGGTAAAGCAGACAAGATTCAGATAGAAATGATTCCAAGCGCTTCTACGACACCGTCTAGGTACTCTCCCCTCCTCAGTGCAGATAAGACAACACTGCTTGCTGACAAGGCTCAGTGATATAAGGAATAGTCATCATCATCATCATCATCATCATCATCAATCCCTTAACCCAAGAGGTTATTGGGGCACCACAGTTGACTTGACAACCAATTCTCTCCATCTTTCCTTGTTCTCTACTGCCCTTTGGGAATCTCCAAATCCCATTCCTGTCCACTCCTTAATGTTGTCTTCCCAGCTCTTTTTCTGTCTGCCTCTTCTTCTGCACTCTCACACTGTGTCTTGCAAGATTGTTTTTGCCAGTCCAGATGATCTTGAGACATGACTGTAACACTTCAGTTTGCGCTCTTTTACAATGGTCAAGAGGTCTTCATAGGATCCGATGGCTCATTGGATCCTGTTGTGGACTTCGTTGGTTACATGGTCACTGTATGAGATGCCCAAGATCTTGCAGTAGCATCTCATTTCGAAGGTTTGAATCCTTCTTTGTAGATCTGATGTCACCATCCATGTTTCACAAGCATACAGAAAGATGGATATGACAATCGAACGTATCAGCCTTATTTTGGAACCAAAAGCAATGTTGGTATCTTTCCATATTGGTGTCAGCCTTGTTATTGCTGCTGTTGTCTGGGCAATCCTGAAAGTAGCTCTGGTGTGGAGCCTTCATCTGTGATAATTGATCCCAAGTACTTGAAGCTTGTGACTCTTTCCAGCTTCTGTCCACTGACCTTTACTTCTGCACTGATGCCATTGGTGTTGTTTGTCATCAGTTCGGTTTTTTTCGGCGCTAATCACCATACTGTATGCTGTGGAGGTTGTGTCGAGGCACTCAACCAAGTCAGCCAGTTCTTTTTCCACTCCTGCTAAACCATCAGTATCATCTGCGAAGTGAAGGTTTGTGATTGTTCTTCCTCCGATGCTGACAGTGCCCTTGTGGTCATGCAAGGCATCTCCATGATCCTTTCCAAGAAAATGTTGAAGAGTATAGGTGACAGTATACATCCCTGTCTGACTCCAACTGTTGTTCGAAACCAATCGCCTCTGCTGCCATTGATGAGGACAGCACTGGTGGCTTCGTCAGAGGTGCTCAACAACCTGCACCAGGTTTGAGCTGATGTTGTACTTCCTCACAGTGGCCCATAAGGCTGCATGCCATACCCTGTCAAAGGCCTTTTGAAATCTATAAAGACGTGGTATAGATTCTGCTGATGCTGAAGATATTTCTCACAAAAGAGTCTGAGATTGAGGATTTGCTCTGTGGTGCTCCTTCCTGCTTGGAAGCCTGCCTGCTCTTCAGCAATAATTTTCTCTGCTGGAGGCTTTAGTCTGTTGAGAATTATCTTCAGCATGACTTTGGTCGGGTGACTGATAAGTCACCCGAGCAAAAAGGAATAGTATATTTTGTTTGATTTCATCTCCTCTTACATTCTGAGCTAACACAAGGTGTTGGGTTTGTAAAGGGTGTGGGATGGTATAGGTGATATTTTGGATAGTATGTTTGTGAAATTTCTCCTCCTTCTCTTACATTCTAAGCTAACCCATGACATTTTGGATAGAGTGTATATTGGGATGTTGCATGGTATATAAGGTATGTGAGAGTATTTTGGTGGAATTTCTTCTTCGCTTACACTTTAAGCTAACACAAGGGGGGTGGAGACTACAGCAGACATTTTGGATATTGTATGTAATTGTTTATTTATGTGGTTAACTTCAACTTAAAAAGCCCTTACGTATTACCCTTCCATGTGACCCTATAAACCCTTTTGGCTCTATTAACCTTTGTCACTAAAAAAATGTTTCACATACCTACCTAAAATAAAGCGTATTGAGGTCAACTCGAAAACTTATTAAATTCTAGCTCAAATGAGGTCAGCCACTTGCAACACTATTGCCATTTTCCCCTAGTGTTCAGTACCGTGACGTCAACCCTGTTCAATTCCCCTGCCCCTATAATGTCCCACCATGTTAAATTCCCATTGTCCCTATACATTTTTCCACCATTTCCTCTATATAAAATGATACGACCATCAATCGTCCCCATTAACTACTAAAATATTATGTATGAGAGAGAGAGAGAAAGACGGTTTATAATAACTTCTATTTACCTTGATTTGCGTCGCACGTATCCACAATGACCGTATACTTGGAGGAGAATTAATTATTGGGTCTAGAGGCTGGTATGTCTACAACGCACGAATACCTATATCGGCAAAGTAAACAATGAAATGAGGTTTAAGAGGCCCTGTATAGTTTGTTATAGGACTTGAATATAACATGAAGAAGACCTGCTTTACAATTGCATGGTATATTCTTTTGTAATATACTTCATATTTCACTCAGTGGTTCAGTTAGTTCATTTAAATGTGATCTTGTAACATTGTTATTATTTAATTCCTAAAATGACTAAAATGTGTTTTATATTACCATATTAAATGCGGTTGTGCTCTTAACATATATGTTTCATTGCCAGACGTAAATAAAACAGACGCAAACAAACCAGGAAGTTAGACGAAGTTGCAAATATCAAGAACTGGCTCAAACACGTTTTAAGCTAACAGAGGTGAAATGTTTTGAAATGGAGTTAGTGAAAATTTGACAGATGAGAGTTTCAGGTGAGGACTTGTTTGTTGTTTGTGTTGGGGGAGGGGTCGTTTAGGATTGGGATGGTAATATCCTCTCTCTCTCTCTCTCTCTCTCTCTCTCTCTCTCTCTCTCTCTCTCTCTCTCTCTCTCTCTCTCTCTCTCTCTCTCTCCTGGGTATGGCTATTTCCATTTACGTCATATTAGAGCTTTTTAGTGATTATTTCTTGATTACGGGGAGTCGGTATTGGGAAGATCTTTGCAGACCTGAGTAATTAACCACTTTATAGGACCAGACGTCGTAATGTTCAGTATTTACGAGACTTTGTGGGGGCAGGATTTGTTTCGTAAAAAGAACCCTCCATCATTTCGTAACATAATGAATTTTTGGGATATTCTAATATATTGGTGTTAATTAATCTGAGCTATGAATGATTTTTTGCATTATGTGTTGGTTCGCGTTTTGTAGTGCATGGCGTAAAGTACCATTCTTCAATTTGGAAAGGCCTACTGATGAGTAATACAAATATCACACACCCACCCCGAAGATAAAACATATAAGTGTGAAACTATAACTTAGTGTTATGTGGACATTAGGTGATTAGAGAAAATTATTTGTTGTATTTGTGTGTTTAAGAACCCTTCCGGTGACACAAACTGTTCTCTTAAGGCCTTTGGAAATATAGTAAATATGAACCTCAAGCCAGTGTTACGTATATGTTATTAAATTGCTTGTGTGTTAGTTTTAAAATTCTTTTTTATTTTATTTTTGTTTCATTGCATTTTATTTTAATGATAATTTTTACTAGATTTGATTTTCTCCCAGTAAATGCAGTTAGTATAGAACATAAAAGGTATTACATTAGCATTATTTTTAGCTCACCCTGGTTCATAGATCTTGTAAACATCGGGTGAATACGATTGGCTATTATCAAGATCATTTCGGCCCGCGTGTTCACTAAATTGTAAACAGCCTTTCTTTTTTTATATTTCCAGTGTGAAAATTTGACTCTTAGATAGGGATATTGTATCTACGTGCTTAAAATGGCATTTTTTTTATTGCGCTGTTCAAGTTAGATATCACGTAGCCTATCATGTGAACTACCATGTGATCTAAAATCGAGGTTTAAAACAGTCATTTTCAACTAGATCTAGTCAGAGTCGTATTCCTACACCTTGAGGGTACAAGGTGTTTTATATTGCTGATGCCGGCTTGTTCTGCAGTTCATCTATATTTTGGGAATTTATAATTCATTATCCAGAAGACAAAACAAGTGCTTCAGATTTATGAAAATTTGGAACAAAGACGTTTAGTGGAAATTTATTCTGAAATTCTGAACAGAACAGTATAAATTGTGTTTCAACGAGGAATTGTTGCCATTTGTACAACGACCTAATCTGACGTCATCGCCTTCCATATTGGAATTTCATCGAGATTCGAACCTGGATTCAATTAGAACTGTTTAGTGATAGGACTTATATTTGTCAATTTTAGGATTAATTTTTGGATTATATTCGCAAACCGTAAGTCCTATTTTCTGTTATTACATTGTTTTCTAGGGAAATAAATTATTTTGTTAAAATTTACAAAGCTTGTTGACTTCACTCTTTTCTTTTGTTACATTTGTACGAGCCTACACGTAGCAATAGAAAATTGGGGGCTCGTCCGGGATATATGAATTTTGGCTAAATATTTCAGAAAATTGTTTTTGAAATTTAAATTCCCCTAGTTTTTAAATCCCAAGTACTATTTTACATTGTTTTTGAAATGATTAGTGAAAATAACAGGCTTTCATTCACAATGTCATCAAAAGTGGAGACATTTCTTTCTAGTCTTACTCAGGAGCAGTTGGATAGTTTCAAAAAAGATGAGTTGCTTGAACTTGCCAGAAAATACGATCTTTCTGAAGCAAAATCTTCCTTAACGAAACAAGAAATTAAAATATTTTGATTCAGTATTTGGTAGAGAAGATTGTTTTTGATAAAAGTGTATTGGCTTCGGTCAGTAAGTCTGTATCAGACTCTGACATAAAAGTAATGGAATTAAAAATGAAATACAAAATGGAATTCGAGTTAAGGAAGCTCGAGCTTCAGAAAGAGGAAGGAGAGAAAGATAAACAAATGCTTTATAAAAAAAAAGAGGAGAGAGAGAAACAATTGCAGTTGCAATTTGAAGAGACACAATTGCAATTTGAAAAAGAGGAGAGAGGAGAGGAGAGGGAGAAAGATAAACAATTACAATTTGAAAAAGAAGAGAGAGAGAGAGACAGACAGACAGAAGAGGGAGAAAGAAAAAGAAACGTTATTTGAAAAAGAGAGAGAAACAAATGCAATTGGAGTTTCAAAAAGAAAAATGCACGTACAGATGCAAAAAGATAATATGTAAAGGAATTTCAAATTAAAATGAAAGAAATTGAGCTGGCAAGTGAAAAGCACGATCACACTTCAAATACAAATTTAGGTTTTGACATTAGAATAAATATCAGGTTAGTGCCCCTATTTAGAGAAAAAAGAAGTAGACAAATATTTTATTTATTTTCAAAAAGTTGCTGAAAATTTGAAATGGCCAAGGGAGTATTGGACTCATTAATTGCAATGTGTACTTTTTGGTAAGGCCTGAGATATCTATGCATCCCTGTCAGTACAGCAAAGTGCTGACTATGATTTGGTTAAGGAGTGCATCTTAAGGGGTTATGCGTTAGTCCCTGAGGCTTATCGGCAAAAATTCAGAAAGTATAGAAAAGAAGCTGGACAAACTTATGTAGAATTTGCTAGAGAAAAAGAGCAGTTATTTGAGAGATGGTGCTTAGCCAAGAAAGTTGAACATGATTATGAAAATATCAAACAACTTGTATTACTTGAAGAGTTCAAGAACTGTGTACCTAGTTACATTAAGAATGATCTTGAAGAGCATAAGATCGAAACCTTCAAAAATGCTGCTCTTGCTGCTGATGAGTACTCTTTAACTCATAAAGTTCCTGTTGTAGGCAAATCATTCACTCAGCACTCTACTAGTAGAAAAGTATTTCAGCCTAATACGACTCCTTCTAAAACTCAGTCTGGTGCAACTTCTAAAAATCAAGCTTCTGATAAACTTGATTCAAAATCCTTGTCTATTCCTACGTGTACCTATTGCAAGAAAAAAGGACACGTCATTTCTGATTGCTTCAAATTGAAATATAGGCATCAGAATCAAGATAGACCTATCCCAAATGCTCTTATTTCTAAGAGGTCAAGGTCACGGTCATGTATTGAAAGCAATACATTTGTTGGGTCTAATAAACCCTAGTTTGATTTTATTATGGAGAATTATAAACCATACATGTCGAAGGGTTCTATATCACTCTTGGGTGATTTGGCCAATCCTATCCCTATTAAAATTTTAAGGGATACAGGAGCTTCTCAGAGTCTTTTATTACCAGGTACTTTGCCTTTTTCCGAGAAGTCTTGTTCTAATGAGAGTGTTCTCATTCAGGGAGTAGAGTGCGGCTTTGTTAATGTTCCTCTCCATTCTGTATATTTGTCATCAGACTTAGTTTCAGGACCTGTGACAGTTGGTATAGTGCCTACTTTACCCGTTGAGGGCATTCATTTGTTGCTAGGCAACGACCTAGCTTGAGACAAGGTTGTGGTTAATCCACTTGTAACTGACAAGCCTTCTTTGGATCAGAAAGTTGATCCTATTGAAAAAGAATACCCTGATTTATACCCAGCTTGTGCAGTTACCAGAGCTATGGTAAGGAAAGCTCCTGAGAATGATTTTGATAAGGAAAGTATTCCTTTAGCTGACACATGTATTGGTCAGGCTTTTGATGAGGTCACTTTCACTCCTAATTTGGATCAATCAAAAGGTATTGATCATAGTGATCCTCTTTTAAATACTCATTCTCTTTTATCTAATCAGGGTGACAAACGACAATCACTTGCCGTGGAACAGGAAAAAGATCCTGAGATCTCCTATTTGTTTCAGAGGGTCATTAGTGAAACTGAATCCACTGCAGTACCTGACTGTTATTTCATTAAAAATGGAATTCTTATGAGAAAATGGAGACCTCCCGAGGTACCTGCTAATGACGAGTGGTCAGTGAACTATCAGGTTGTAGTTCCAAAATCTTACAGACAGGAAATACTTAGTTTGGCCCATGAAACTCATCTGGCTGGTCATTTAGGGATAAATAAAACTTATCAGAAGATCTTGACTCACTTTTATTGCCCAAAAATCAAAAGTGATGTTTGTAAATTTTGTAGATCTTGTCATACTTGTCAAACGGTAGGAAAATCCAATCAGAAGATACCTAAGGCTCATCTGCAACCAATTCCTGCATTTGACGAACCATTTAGCAGAATTATATTAGACTGTGTTGGTTCCTTACCTAAGACCAAGTCAGGCAACCAATATTTGTTGATCAGTATGTGTGCGTCAACAAGATTCTCAGAGGCAATTCCTTTGAGGAATATTAAAACCAAATCCACAGTAAAAGCTTTGATAAAATTTTTTCTTAATTTGGCCTTCCCAAATCTGTCCAATCGGATCAAGAGTCAAATTTCATGTCTGGAGTTTTCCAGCAAGTTATACACGAAATAGGGATTCAACAATTTAAATCCTCTGCTTACCACCCTGAGAGCCAAGGGGCTTTAGAAAGATTTCATCAGACTTTGAAGAATATGATTCGGTCATATTGCTTTGATACGAGTAAAGATTGGGACGAAGCCATTCATTTACTTTTGTTTGCTGTTAGGGAGTCCGTTCAAGAATCTTTAGGATTCAGTCCCTTTGAACTAGTTTTCGGACATACTGTGCGTGGACCATTGAAGTTGTTGAAAGAGAGACTTCTTTCTAATGAAGATACTGAGCTCAATCTTCTTGATTATGTTTCTGATTTTAAAGTACAAGTTGTCAAAGGCTTGTGAGGTCGCAAGAGCAAATCTGCACTCTACTGAGTCCAGAATGAAATCAAGCTATGACAAAAACTCAAGGGATATGAGTTTTCAGCCTGGTGATAGAGTTCTAGCTCTCTTGCCCATTCCACAAAATCCCCTTCAGGCCAAGTATTTTATGGTCCATACACGGTTGAAAAGAAAGTAAATGATTTAAATTACATCATAAATACTCCTAGTAGGAGAAAACAACAACTTTGCCATATTGACATGTTAAAGTAGTATATTGAAAGAGATAGCCAGGTAAATCATGCAATTAATTTAGTTGTACCTCTCTCACAAACTGAGGATTTAAGTGAAAACGTTTAATCAGACGCTGTTGATCTTGGAGCAACAAATCTTCGGAATTCGGAAATTATGAAAAATCTGGACCAGAAACGTTTACATTTGCAACAACAAGAAAGAGGTGAACTTAAACAGTTAGTATTCGAATATGAGCACTTGTTTCCAGATATTCCTACGAGGACAAACAAATTTTTCATGACGTTATAATTGTAGATTCAAAACCTGTGAAACAACACCCATATAGGATGAACCCTCTCAAACAGGAATACTTGAAAAAGGAAATTCAGTATTTGCTGGAGAACGATTTCATAGAGCCCAGTAAAAGTGACTGGAGTTCACCATGTATACTTGTTCCGAAACGGATAAAACTTTCCGTATGTGCACTGATTATAGGAAGGTGAATAGTGTGACAAAAACAGATTCTTTTCCATTACCAAGAATCGATGACTGCATTGATAAAATTGGAAATGCCAAGTACGTCACTAAATTTGACCTTCTGAAAGGATTTTGGCAAATTCCACTAACGGAATGAGCGAAAGAAATTTCGGCATTCGTGACTCCATATGGACTCTATCAATATAAAGTAATGCCGTTCGGGATGAAGGGTTCTCCAAGTACCTTTCAACGTTTGATGAATATGATTACCTCTGGTCTAGATAATTGTGATGCTTACATCGATGATGTCATCATCTACAACGACACCTGGAAAGAACATCTAGCCACGATTCGGAAATTGTTTGAAAGACTCACTGATGCAAATTTGACAATCAATGGTGTACAATATCTCATAGACTTTATCAAGGAGAATTTTAACGATGATGTTGAAAATAAAGTATTGCAAGATCTTTAAACAGTAAAGTTGTTTTAAATTTATTTCAGAACCTCGATAAATATCAATTTTATTTAGCAATGGTTTGTAAAAATAAAGTTAGCACAGGTCAGCATATAAGCGCATAAAAAACGGGAAATAATTTTTATTTTTTTTTTATTTTTCCCGCTCTAAAATATAGCACAATTTCTTTTTCTCAAGTCGGATATTGCTAGAGGAATTCCAATAGGCAATGCCTTAATTACTTAAATTCCGACTTGAGAGATATTTTACACTATGACTAAAAGGTGTTGAAGATGGATTTGTTATCCAATCGGTTAATAAATCAAAAGGTAAATCAAGAAGTATACAACATGATCCATCATCAGTTTGAAAGAAATTTATTTTTTATCTTGGTTGGTAAATAATATTCTGTGATGGTTTTCTTGGTCAGATTAAATTCAACCAACATTTTTATGAATATTTCTATGATTCAAATTTAACAATTGATAAATCCCTCAGATTGTTGAAATAACCGTTCTATCATTGATTTTGAGTGGTTGCGGAAAGTAGCAGAATTATATATAATTATTATGAAATTGTATACTTTCCACATCAATGGTAGAAGCCTCAGATTAACCAAACAAATATTCTATAATTTATTTTGTGTCACTGTGGAAAGTTAGTTATTAAATGATATTTCGCGGCTTCGGTTTGATTTTTTTATATTTTTGAGGGTCAAACTCGAGCGACTTTATATTTGATAATTTAGATTCTTTGATAAAAATGAAAAATTTTGGTCTAAATGTCTTATTTTTAACTGATTTTTTGTCTGTTTTTTTGTTGATTTTGATGATCTTTTTAACAAAAGATTGTGACATTTATCAAAAAATCTTAAAAATCAAGTATAAAGTCGCTCGAGGTTTGACCCTTTAAAAATAAGAAATCTAACTGATTTTCTTTGATTTTTTAACCATTCTCCCTTTTAAAAACAGGATTTTTATATAAAAATTAGTAAAAATCAATAATTTTGTCAAACTATTTTCAGGAAAAGCTGGATAATAATAATATTTATCTTTTATCTAGGCCGACCTCGTGAAATTTTACCCCCTAATTTTATTTCTGGCTCTTTCTCTAAAATTATTACTTTATCAACAATTGCCTTAGCTTTTATTTCTTCTTGTGATAGTGATCGGCCTAAATAATCTTGAATTTCTGTTTCTGATAATTTTAATAAATTAAATCTTCTACTAAACTCTCTTCGAAATTCGTCAAGTATTTCAATCATTGAAAAGTTTGTTAAATCAGTTGTTCTACCGACGCACGGTGTAATTACATTATTAATAATTTTGAAAGTCAACTGGCGGAATAAAATACTTTTCACCATTTGGTCCGTTTATCAACTTGTCAATAAAGTAATTCTCTTCATCTTTTTTGTTAAAGAAAATATTTAGAGCGATTAAATCATTGAGTGATGCCATTTTATTTAGTATTTTTACATGAAATTAATTCTTTAAGATCTCGTCTTTAGTCGGTTGTGATAATTTGCATAATATTAATTCTTTCTCCTTCCTCAAAAGATCACCTTTAGACAGCAGCGTTATTTTTTTTATTTATTTTTTTTTCTCCTTCTTCAGAAACTCGTCTTTAGTCGATGGTCTTATCTTTGAAATCTAATATTTTGGATAGTGTTTCTCGTAATAAGATTGTAACGCCCGATAATTTGATCCGATGCAGCTAATACAAATTTGTGTTTTTCCTTGTACTCCTCTTCCACATTTCAAACACGGCTTTGGTCCAGTTGTATTATTTTTCTCTGAAACATGTTTATGGAGCCCGCAGTACTCATCATAACATCTTTTATTACGATTCTCAGTTAGGCCCTGCATCAACCACTTGCAAAAGTTAGTCCCAATTGGAAATGGCATTATATATTATATAAACATAAAATTTTAAATTAAATTAAATTTTATCTAAACTTAAAATATAAATAATAATGCCGACGAAGCAAACGCGTCATTTGACTGTAACATCGTTGATCAAACAGTATGAAACACTTACAGGAAAAACCGTTAAATATCCAAAATCAAATGCTGATTTGAAACGTTTACGCGAAAATATTTTAGAATACCAGCAAGAAAAGGAAAATAAACTTTTAGAATAGCAAAGAGAAAAACAAAAAGCGTTTTTATCTTCGGCATTAGAAGAAATAAAATATTATAAAGGCTTAGGAAGAAAAACTAAATTTACTCGTGATGAGACTGCTAAAAGTTTAATGCGCGATTATAAATCGTTAAAACAAAAAAGTGTTAAGTACCCGAAATCGAACGTCGAACTTAACAAAATTAAGAGTGACCTTAAAAATACTCGTGAGGATGTAATTAACATAACAGAGATAAAATCTTCGTTCGCTGACTTCAACAAAACATATAAAATTAAACCAGCTGATATTGAAGAGCGACCACTGCATGACTCACTAGAAAACACAATAAAGTATATATTACAGATAGAACCGCGGATTAAGCTGCTTGTAGAATTACTTGTTGTATTTACACATTCTACAGAAGAAAATAAACATGCTAGCGTTTATTTAAAACAAAACCTCGTGTCGTGTTTGTTGACGATGATATTAATGATCTTGCTCAGAAGCTCGTTGATGAATTTGATTTACTTATTGACGAATATACTTCTGGCGGATCAGGTTGGATTTTTAATAGGCGTGTAAAATATTACTTGTCCACGTTAACAAATATGATCCACTTTGCGCTGGAAAGTTTGTTGAGCTTCCAGAGAAAATAAAAAAAAAATCCAATGCTGTGTTAACGTTGTTAGTGACGACGATATGTGTATAAAATGGCAATTACTTGCAGCGTTATTCCCTGTTACAAGAAATCCTAACAGGTATTATAACTATAGACAGCATGAGTCAAAGTTAAATCTTACAGGTATAACATTTCCAACACTCATTTCTCAAATTTCTGTTATCGAACGTAATAATTAAACTTTATTGCCGGGCGGTACTAACGTATTTGGAGTTGATGGTAGCAGTAATATATTTCCGCTGCGAATATCACCTTGTACCTAACCCTAATACAATAAATTTATTGCTTTACAAGAAACATTACGCTTGGATCAAAAACTTTAACTGCTTAGCTTCAAAACAGTACAGCAAGCACAGACAAAAAAGATATTTCTGCTATCGTTGTTTGCACGGCTTTGCTAGCTCAGATCATTTACAAGGTCATTCAAAATACTGTGTATATGATCAGAGAACAACTTTACCAAAGATGATAAAATTTTATATTTAAAAATTATAAAAAGAAATTTATCATCCCATTTACTACCACGTATGATTTCTAGTCAATCCAAGAAATAATTGAAGAAGATATCAGCACAGCTGGATCTCGCTTAACAACACATACTTTTAATCATGTACCAGTGGCTGTAGCGTATAAGGTAACTTGTATTGTTGATCCGAGTCTATCATCACCTGTTAAATTATATCGTAGAAAGAGCGATAATGACGAAGATGTTGCAGATTGGTTGATAAAAAAACTTATTTGTAGAAGCAGATAAAATATTTAAAAGACTATCAAATATAACATTAATGACACAGTTAACACAAGAACAACAAAACGAGTATGCAACAGCGACGCATTGCCATATCTGTGAAAAATCTTTCCTACAAGAAGTTAATGATAAGACAAAAAAAAGTCAAAGACAATTGTCATATAACAGGTAGTTATCGCGGACCAGCACATAACGAATGCAACCTAAAGTTTCATGGACTTAGTTTCATTCCTTGTATCTCTCATAATTTCAGAGGGTATGACGGTCATTTTATCATTAACGCGCTTGGTCATCCCGATATCATGAAATTGTGCAACAACCGTAAAATAAACGAAATTCCAAATAATGCTGAAAAATTTATGTCAATAACAGTTGGTCCTCTCCGTTTTATTGACTCAATGCAATTTCTAAATAGCTCCTTAGATGCACTAGCGAGAAACTGTAGTGAATTTCATTCTTTAACAGAACAATTTACAAAGTTAGTTTGATGAAGAAGAAAGGTATTTTTCCTTACAAGTATATTGACAGTATACAGCGACTTGACGAAACGTCATTACCTGAAAAAGATAAATTTTATTCAACATTAAATAATGAAAATATTTCAGACAGTGAGTTTTATCACGCCCATCAGGTTTGGTCAGAATTTAACTGTAAAAATATTGGTGATTATTTAGATTTGTATTTGATTCAAGACACTTTATTGCTCGATGATATCTTTGAAAGTTTTTGCAGAACAAGTATAAACAAGTATAAACTTGATCCTTGCCGGTATTTCTCATCGCCTGGTCTGTCTTGGGATGCGCTGTACAAGCTAACAAACGCAAAAAACAGAATTAATAACAGAAGAGAATGTTGAAATGTATCATTTCATTGAAAAGTCGATTCGAGGCGGAATAAGTGTAATATCAAAGAAATATGCTCGCGCTAGTAACAAGTACATGAGCGATTATAATCCTAATAAACCTTCCTCATATATAATTTATTTTGACAAGAACGCGTTATACAATTGGGCGATGTCACAAGCTATGCCGTATTGTTGCGAATCGTGGGTAACTGAGAAAGATTTTCTTAAAGACACAAATAATTTAACAAAAGATTTGTCAGATGTAAGTTATACTTACTATCTTGAAGTTGATGTTGATTATCCTGATACATTACATGATTTGCATAATGACTATCCGTTTTTACCAGAAAAATTAATTGTATCAGATACACTTTTATCAAAAGAGCAATTGTAACATCGTCTTGGAAAACCTTGTTCGATTGAGAAGTTAGTGCCGAATTTGTTAAACAAGCGTAATTATGTTTGCAATTACAGAAATCTTAACCAAGCTATCGATCATGGACTAATTTTGATAAAAATTCATAAAATATTGCGTGTTAAACAATCTCGTTGGATGGCGGATTATATCAAGTTTAACAATGGTATGCGGACTAAGGCAACAACAGATTTTGAAAAAGACATTTTTAAATTGATGAACAACTCGGTTTTTGGCAAGACAATGGAGAATATCCGTAACAGAGTCGATATCGAACTCGTTAACAATGTCAAGCGCTGTAGCAAATTAGTTGCGTCAGAAAAGTTTGCTGGTATAATACAAATAAACGAAAATCTTGTTTTGATCAAAAAACATAAAGCAAATCTAGTGTTAAATGAACCGATATTCGTTGGTGCAACAGTATTAGAAACATCCAAGTGGCTCATATACGATTTTCACTACGATTTTGTAAAGCGTGTTTGGCCTAAATCCTACTTGTTATTTACAGACACTGACTCACTTGTTTACGAAGTATTTGCAGATGATATTTACAAAGATATCTATGACCATAAGGAGTTATGACGTTCCTAAAACTAATCCGTTTCATGACCCGACAAACAAAAAAGTAATGGGGTTGATGAAAGACGAGTTTGGATTTGGTATTGTTAGAGAATTTGTTGGACTAAGAAGTAAAATGTATTCGTTAAAGACAGATACTGGAAAGGAAATGAAAAAATTAAAAGGTGTTAAAAAAATCAGTCGTAAAAACTAATGTTACCCGCGACGATTATCTGTCCGTGTTATTCGAAAATGAAAAACATTTTGCTGAAATGACCACTATACGATCATATAAACATCAAATCAAGGCTGATAATGTTATAAAGCATCGTTTTTAACTAATTTTGATGATAAACGTTATTGTGTCGATGGAATAAACACGCTAGCATTAGTTCATTACAAGGCTATAAAGTAGCCATTTCTTTCGTTATTCTGGAAGATTGTTCATCAAATGTGTATAAACATCTGTAATTGGATCTATCATCGTTTCATCTTACTTTTCTTGGTCAGATTTATTTTTTATCCTAAAGCCAATGCAATAATTGCCATCAGAAGTTCTGAAATAATTATCCTGACAAATCTTCTCTTGACGGACTTTAAATGTTTAGCTGCAGCTTTTATTGAACTAAATTTCTTTACTTCTTCTGTTATCATATTAAAGGCAACTACTTTTATAGCATTATCGCGAGAAATCTTCACCAAAGGGTTGATTGATATATTTTTACTAAATTGTCCAGCAGACCTCGCAAAACTTTCAGCGCAACTCATCATATAGTCTCTGCCGTAAGCAAATCCCATGGTATATATTTTATCTAATATAATAATCAGATCTCGGTTAAATATATTTTATCTAATATAATATATAATCTGATGTTTTACAATAATGTTATCTCAGTAGTATATATTTTTGGGGCTAGCACAACATCATTTCCAAATATATTTCATTTTGGCAAGCATATTGGCTATCGGATGGTTTGATTGCGAAAACAAATACGGAATGATGGAAAATAAAAGCAAATTATGGTTTTTGAAGATTTTCTTTGCGAAAACAAATATGGAACGATGGAAACCTGCTCATAACCCCAAAAATATATACTACTCCATCGTCCAGCAGCTTGCCGGAAACAATCAGAATCGGGGTTTTTCTTGCGTGCTGGAGTAAGATAAAATCCTGTAAGGCTTGATTTGAAGAGTCATGTCGAGTCCAAAACCAAGGGTGAAGAAGATAGTTTGGACGATCAAACTGTAATCAAGCAACCCGTAGCGGAAGTAGAGCTATTAATGAAGCAGAGAAAAACTAGAAATTGAGCGAAGACCATACAGAATGAAGCTGTGGCGCCAACAGCAGTACAAGGAGCATGATACGTGGAGATTAAAAGTCCGGTGGGAATTTTAATGATTGGGATACCCCAAGCCTGTAAAGTTATGTAAATGAAGAACCGGGGCTGTACACGCAACGTTTAGTTAGTGGGATAAAACTTGCTCTGCTAGTGAACACGGGTGTTGCTGTTTCTGTCATCAGCAAGCGGTGGAATGAAACACTTGGATGACGAAAGCCAAAGCTCATCACCGTTAATAGATAACTCAGTAGTGCTTCTGTTACGTGGTGGTTGTGGTTATCGTTATCGTTATCTAGAGGATGATCGACCACGGTGTTATTGCCTGAATCGAGTAAATAATAAGATGAAAATGAAATTAATTGGTGGAAAAATCAGAAACCTGAACATGGATATGGAACAGAACAACACGAGCGCCCGTATGCAGAATATAACAATTTAATCAATTATATGAACAAAATGAAATTGAATAAGACATTTGACTGATACACTTTCTCTTAGAATAAAATTACCAAATTTATATTTAAAACAGAATGCAATTAGCGGTTCTGTTTATACCGATAAGACAAATTTCATCATGAAATCGACTGAACGATCGAACTCAATCGCCAGTATGCCTGCATAACCTGGTTGCTTGCCGGTCCTTTCTAATTCAATGTTGGCGACAGGTTAGAGTCCACATATTCGTTTGCTCCTCTCTCTCTCCGGCCTCCATTCGGGTCATCAACAGTAATTTTTGCCCACTGCATGGGTACGTATATATGGAGCTATTTTCCTCATTCAAAAAAATAATATACAACTTAAATATTTGTCAGATTTTTCTTCTGGGTTGAACATTACCTACTCTCTGGTTACGTCATATCATAATTTAACAGAAATTATGACTAATATATGGATCAGTCAGCTAATATACAAACCCTAGAACAAGAAGATCAATGTCTCTCCCTGGCGTCTACGCGATATCCCCCTAAATGAACTATGACATGATCTAGACCTCTTAATAAACTATTACTACACCCTGATGTGGACTAAAAATCACTGACCGGACTAAATTTCTGTCGGCATGCAACATCAATGCTAATACCATTGATTTCTGGCTAACAGGACTCCCATAGTAATTATAGAAATGAATTAACGAAATTCATTTCATGTCTTAAGTACAATATTTGCTAACGACCAGCTCATTGGCATAACATTTCCAGTCATAGTAATATCAATTCCTAGCCTACATGATTCATATATCATTTAAGACAGATAAATTCACACAATTCTTTCAAACTCGTGTCAGAAAGTAATGCGTGATATAGAATAAACGAGTCACATAACATTCAAGACAAATGAATGCAAACAATTCCCTTCCGAACTCATCAAAAAAAATTTATGTATGAATTTAAAACAAAATAAAGTCAAACAAATATTTACAGGCTCATATCACGAACATTGAATGAGATTGAGACAATACCTTGTACCTTTTCGAGTCTCTCTCTCTCTCTCTCTCTCTCTCTCTCTCTCTCTCTCTCTCTCTCTCTCTCTCTCTCTCT